>JAODUP010000271.1:195000-510000 GCA_025642065.1 Paralvinella palmiformis
CCAGTCACTGATCCACAGTTATGAGTGGGCTGACACAGACAATGATCTACAGCTGTGAGTGGACAGAGCCAAACACTGATCTACATCTGTGAGTGAACTGAGCCAGACACTGATCCACAGCTGTGAGTGGACTGACCCAGACACTGATCTACAGCTGTGAGTGGATTGAGCCAGACACTGATCTACAGCTGTGAGTGGACTGAGACAGACACTGATCTACAGCTGTGAGTGAACTGAGCCAGACACTGATCTACAGCTGTGAGTGGACTGAGCCAGACACTGATCCACAGCTGTGAGTGGGCTGACCCAGACACTGAATTACAGCTGTGAGTGGACTGAGCCAGACACTGATCTACAGCTGTGAGTGAACTGAGCCCGACTCTGATCTACAGCTGTGAGTGGACTGATCCAGACACTGATCCACAGCTGTGAGTGGACTGACCCAGACACTGATCTACAGCTGTGAGTGGACTGAGCCAGACACTGATCTACAGCTGTGAGTGAACTGAGCCCGACTCTGATCTACAGCTGTGAGTGGACTGATCCAGACACTGATCCACAGCTGTGAGTGGACTGACCCAGACACTGATCTACAGCTGTGGGTGAACTGAACCAGACAACACAGAACACCTGTACCGATGTCCTTTAATAACACACACACACACACACGCACAGACCTTTCAATTACAATTCTCAGACCAACTGTTATAAGCCAGGTCGACTTTCCTATTTACCACAATAACCGATCCAGTGTCAGAGTTGACCATTAATCTTATTAACGAAAACTGGCGACAAATCAAAGCAAATTGCTCTCTAAGTGCTCGTAATATAATCGCGATAAGCCGACACCGGCATCTTGGTCAGAATCGAATTTAATCTTGCTAACTCGAGCCAGTTAAGCACTTAACCATACATCGCCCGCTAGATGGCAGCAGCGTGCCCGACTAATTACAGTCGCTCCCGGTTCTGGCGAGCTTCGATAATCCGTCCGCCGGCTAAGCGTAGGTTTACTTACGCGACTCTTAGAGGATTATGGGCATAAAGTGCTGCCATGAGAGAAGCCAAGTGCCGGATAGCCACTGAAGTCAAGACGGCAGTTGGCAGTGGGTCATACAGTCAGAATAACAGTCGAACATACAGTCATACAGTCGTATAGATAGTGATGGCCCCGCAATGACAATTTCCGAGTTAGTAGAGGAGATAGGGACGGATTAAAAGGCCCTCAAAGTATTGTGTTAAGGACCGAACTGAACTGTATTTACGCCTATAAGGAACAGCTGTGTTTGATGTAGACAGGAAGACTTGGCATATACAACAGGACTGTACTTGGCGTCTGAGATATGGCTATACTTGCTGAATGAAATGGGACTACATTTATTCTATAAGGTACGACTGTAGATGCCGGATAAATTAAGACTATATTTTGTTTATGACGACAGATATGGTGAGTGAGTGAGTGAGTGAGTGAGTGAGTGAGTGAGTGAGTGAGTGAGTGAGTGAGTGAGTGAGTGAGTGAGTGAGTGAGTGAGTGAGTGAGTGAGTGAGTGAGATAGGTGTAACGACTGAAGCTGAATGGTGTTGAACCTGGAACACTCTAATCTTGATCAAAGATCTCTCTATATAAATTGTTTATATAACGAGAGAAGGGATCGTACCAGGTATACCGAGGTCTGTATAGAAGGTAAACATAGGGTAATAAATGGCTTATATATGAGTTAGTGTGTGTGTGTGTGCTGCTGAAGGTGATTAATATATATATATATATATATATATATATATATATATATATATATATATATATATATATATATATATATATAGGTGCAGGCACCTATATGTACACATACATACATTAAATCACCTACTCTGACGTACATGAATCTACGGAAGCGGTTAGATCACAATTATATGTCTTATAATAATAATAACACTAACTAATAATAATAATAATAATAATAATATTATTATTATTATTATTATTATTATTATTATTATTATTGGGGGATTGATTGGGAAGATAAAGCTAATAAACGAAATGTATTTCTCTAAAAAGAACAAACTATTGATCATTGTTTAGTTAGAGATCAAATGAAACAGATTTCTCTTAAAGGATGTAATATATTATCTTATCGTTGTGATGTTTATGTGGTGTTAGAGGATGAGACATGAACAGATATGATACATGACATATGGGTACTCTGATCACGCCGTGGACAGAGTAATGTGTGTTGCAAACATTCAGACAGGGTTCGAATCCAAGCGTAACGGGTATTTTTTTAATATTTCTGTGATATCAGTATATATATATCCAACCCCGACCATTACACCTCCCCCCATCGTCGTCATTCAAGTGCCACTTCCATAAACATAACAATTTATACACCCCCACCCCCGCATCCCAGATTTTACGCCACCTTTTGGGTATTGACGAAATATAAAACCGAAGTCGATTGATAAATAAACAGAACTATAAATGTGATGGATTTGAAAAAGTTTATTGACTTGGTGTCTTCATAATCCCCTGTCTATGATCATCTCAGTGTGTGTGTGTATATATGGATCTGAGTCAAATTATGACAGGTCCAGTACCATCATCCGAGAGCGTGATAGATACGAAGTCATCACCGAGTGAGGTTTTTTTTGCTGACTGTGATAACTGTAACTTAATTGACAGTTATTGCCCATAATATACAGGTGTAGGTCGTCGTAAACGTAGCGTTATCATTTATTTACAATATTTAAAAAATATGGTATTATTACAATAAATATAGACTTGAAAGAAGTAACTTTAGGAGGGGGGGGTCCTTCGAAATGGTCATTGGTAATTGTCCCGGGTGGGGGTGGTGTTTGACGGCGCAAAGGGTAGTTGTCCGAGGTGGGGGATGTGGTACTAGAACCATCTCGGTGGGGGTTCCCCCTCAGCCATATGTCTTAAGTGTGATCAAGTATCGAGTATAAACAAACCAATCACTCATCTAATCCAAATGATATACACCACTAGATGATCTAAGATCCGACTTATCTTAGGTTCATCTTTTAAGTCTATAAAACCAACAGAAAGCCTTTTTCGGGCGACACAGCAACGGCGTTAGTTCACGGAAATCAAATATACGGAAGGCAGAGGGACGAAATACACTGGGTACGAATCGCTGTCAGGTAGACAATGATGATGATTTTACAGCCACTTTTGTACACATGGTAGTCTAAATTGGCCGAGATTTCTCCAAAGGTAATGAAGCGAAGTCAAATATGAAACACCCTTCAGATGTGCCCACAGCGAGATTCGAACTCAGGTGATAGTGATCTGTGATCCAACGCGCTACCAGTTAAACCACGGAGGCGGCCTGGTGTCGGATAGAGGGACACACGGAATCGTTTTTTGACCGATATTTTCCAGTTCGTCGACCGGCGGATGTTTTATTATAAGGTATTTTGTCAATACTCGTTCAATCCGGTCCTCAATATGGATCACATTTTCAGGATTTGTTCCGGATTCGTCGAGGTCATTTGAAATAATGGCTCCAGGGGGAAATCTTTCGAGACATTTCAATGTGGCGGGGATTATCTTATTGAAAGTAGCTCGTTGATGAGTTTTCCGGAGCCAGGATTACGGGCAGCTGACGACATAAAGCCGATGGATAGAAACTATTGAATGACCTGGGTTAATGACCTCTGTATGTGTGTCAATGTGTCAGGATTTGATGCCGGTCATTGTATCCGTTTATTTGATGTTGACGTCACAACTCTCCCCCCCCCCCCCATTGAAAACGTGTTCTGTAAATTTGGAACTTTACTGGTAGATCGTAGAGCGCTGATTGGATGTTTTTAATTTAGTTTTTGTGTGTGATAATATAACAGGAATATTACGGTTGGTAGCCCATTTGACCCTGGTCTATATATGAATGTGATATTATGGATATAACTTGCGAACACATCCACAGATAGGGAAACATCCACGCACACATACAAGCACACAATGGTATGCAATCGCACAATGATATGAAGACGTAGGACCATTAACAGACCATTTAGTTGGCCCAGCCATTACACCTCTCATGACGTCATGAATTGTTTACACGGAAATCCACGACTAAGCCAATCGTCAATAAATAAATCTGTTTATAGTAAACTTTGTTCAAATTAATCTTTTATTCTATTCTATCCCGTCTCCCCCGACAGATGTAGTGATCGGGCCACGTGACTGCTATAATCACGTGTCTGAGGTCATTAGTTGGCCTCTGACATGGCAACAGCTATGCAGCGTCGAGCAGCGCACAGCAGCAAGTCACGTGGGACCTACCAGCCGACCGAGATGCCATCTATCGACCAGCGGACTAACATCCGGGTACCGACCTATACCTTCGGTAGTAATCTCCGACCCATCGCCCATCTGGGTTACGAGGGGGCGAGACACCTGATCCCGGAACGTCTGCCGTCGTCCACCAGAGGGCGCACCGTCGGCTTCCGGGTGATCGACCTGAACCACAGCATCGTGGACAGCATCCGGTCGGTAGCCTCGTCGCTGAGGCGGCTCGATCTCAGCGACCTCCGTCTGGATTTCGTCGATCCCGAGATGATAGATGGCCTCCTGCGTCTGGAGCGAATCGTGCTCGATCACAACAGGATCGACGAGAACGGCTTTCCGGATAACATCGCCCGTCTGGATCACTTGGTCGAGCTGTCCGCCCACGACAACTGCCTCACCCAGTTACCGACCATCATCAGAAAACTAAGGAGTCTCCAGCGACTGAAGCTCAGCGAGAACCGGCTCAAGAGCCTAGAGGGAATCGATAAGTTGAAGAGACTCCAGATATTGGTCCTTGACGAGAACCGACTCCAGGTCCTGTCCAAGGAATTTTTCTCACACCTCAAGAGACTCGAGTACTTGCATTGTTCGCGTAACGCACTGACAGCTGTACCGAGCGACGTCAGGAACCTGCGACTCCTGAAAGACCTCAACGTATCGCACAATAGGCTGACGTCACTTCCGGCGGAAGTATTCGTCCTGCCGAACATCGAGGTGATCAACGCCAGCGACAACCAGATCGACCGACTACCAACCATCACCGTGAAGGGCAGCCTTAAGCGAAAACTGACGACCATCGACCTATCCAACAACCTCCTCATCCGCTTTCCAGCGCATCTGATGTTCATGACGGGCCGCCTGGACTTATGCAGCAACCGGATCCGGACGATCCCACTCGGCCTCATCGACAAGCTGGATCAGGTGCCCGAGCTGCAACTGATGCTAGATGAGAACCCGATGTCGCTGCCGCCGCAGGACGTCTGCGCCTCTGGACTCCGCTCTATCGTCCAGTACTTCATGGAGATCAAGACCGTGATGAGGATTCATCAGGGCGTCAGGGTTTTGGTCCTCGGACCTACCGGACAGGGCAAGACCAGTCTGATCCAGACGATGACCGATCAACAAGCTCGGACTACCGATGGTGAGAGGACGCTGGGCGTCGACCTCTATGAGCACAACATCAGCTTGGAAAAGAGCGACGACCCCTTGACCAAACGGCTCCACCTTTCTCTGTGGGATTTCTCGGGCGAGACGCGCTATCTCTTCCAGCATCAGTACTTCCTCCAGCCTAACTCCCTTGTCCTGTTAGTCTTTAACATGGCCGAATACAGCGCCGCCAAGTTCCGGTCGTGTTTCGGCATCTGGATCGATTGGATGCTTTTCCGGATGAATAGGATCGTCGCCGTACCGGTCGGCACGCACGCCGACCGCCTGAAGCCGGCCAAGGCGAAGCAGATCGGCGACGACGTCATGAAGCAGATTAGGAAGTACGTAGCCGACATCCGGTCGTCGATCGAGAGAGAAATTAAACGCATCGACAGCAAGGCGTACATCTCGGCGGCTCTCTCCGAACAGCTCGAGATGTACAGGAACCTGCTCCGGATGGAAGTGTTGACGGCCGAAAGCGTTGTAACGGTTAGTTCGAAGGAGAACAGTGGCATTGAGCAGCTGGAAGAGGCTATCTTGAAGATGGTGGACAACAAGGACGCCTTTCCGAACGTTCTCCGCGAGATCCCGAGTCTATGGGGCGAGGTGGTGAACTTCATCGACGACAAGGGATACGCCATGCAGGTGCCGATGATGAGGTGGGATGAGTACGTGGCACTGGTCACCGGTAAGTTCGGCATGCGTCATCTGATCCAAGCGATCACCGAATTCATGCACGACACGGGCAAGATAATCTGGTACAGCGACCATCCGACGCTAAGGGACTACGTCTTTTTGCGGCCGTCCTGGCTCGTCGACGTGTTCAAGGCGATCTTTCGGCACGACATCGACCAGTTAGACTACTCGCTGGAGGAGAGCTTCCGGCAGCACAACATCAGCCAACCGAAGTTCGAGAAGATGATCAATGAGGTCGTCGACGAGGCGACCTTCGACCGGGAACTGATCAAATGTCTCTGGTCGAGCGTCATCCAGAGTGACTTCAACCGACCGGTTCTCGAGTTGTTGGCCGTCCTCCTGGAACACTTCGAGATTGGCTACGCGACGGTGATCCGACCGTCGAGGAACACGTCAGCCATCTCCAGCGTCTCTAAGGGCAACATCACCACCGAGAGATCGGGACAGGACTGTCTGGATTTTCTGCCGAACGCCCAGAGTCCGGCAAGTCGGAAGGGTTCAATTACGCCGAGAGTCGGCGAGAAATACGAACCGGGATCGGCGACGAGCAGGTCTAAACAGGGAGAGAAGAGCAGCGCCGAGATCCGGACGAACCCGCCGAGAATCTCCAAGATCCTGATTCCATGGCTGTTGAACACCGAACAGCCGGCCAAGTTTCGGGAGGAATACCAGAGTTTCAGCGGTCACGCCAGCGCGGCGTCCGTCTTTCGTTTCCCGAAGTATATACCCCCAGGAATGTTTGAGAAGTTCACGATCCGGGCACTGAAGGACGAGCACGACCTGACAAAACTGTACCACTGGAAGAACGGTCTTTACGCCAGACACATCCAGAACGGTGTACGCCTCTATTTACAGAGGATAGAACACGATGATGGCAGTACGTGTATCAGTGTGGAATGTCGACACGAGTCCAGACTTACTGATGAAGACACGGAGAAACAGGTGGAACAGATCTGGCAGGTGCTGCTGCCCTTTCTCAAGGACTGTGAGGACGTCATAGCTAAATGTACAGGTAATGTTGGTAGTCTACTAGTGTTCTCTTCCGGATCACTCAGGGTTCGAATCCCTGTGATGTCTGTGTTTGTGGGATGTTTCCCTAGGTAGTTGCTGACTAGGCCGTATATTCCAGGTGTGAGTATGTAAGGCCCTGACTGACTGACTGATTGATTGACTCACTCATCTCGCTGACTCACCACTCACTCACTCACTCACTCACTCACTCACTCACTCACTCACTCACTCACTCACTCACTCACTCACTCACTCACTCACTCACTCACTCACTCACTCACTCACTCACTCACTCACTCACTCACTCACTCACTCACTCACTCACTCACTCACTCACTCACTCACTCACCACTCACTCACTCACTCACTCACTCACTCACTCACTACTATATATATAATTTGTTATTTGCTGTGATCGAAGATTCATTTTAGTACTTAAAGTAATACAAAGATTAATCTTAATGGAGATTCAATATTTACAATTGATTTTCGTCTGTCGTGCGTACATGCGTGCGTGCGCTCGTGTATATAATAACATTTGTCAGGATTTACCTTGATATGATTGGCTTCCAACCAGGAAGTAACATTGTTTGCATTGCGTAACAGTCTTCTTTTGACTGAATCATAACTATATCCAATACACATCAAAGTATTATTATAAATCGTCACATCATCGTCTGTAAAATAATAACATATCATCTGAATAAATGTCGTCCCATTATTGACCCCTAAACAATAATTCACGAACAGACATAGAGAGCCCATAAACATGAAGTTTATACGAGATAGATTTATCTCAGCACCGATGATATACGGCGACCTCCAGACTAAGATGTTCAGATTAACATATGACATTATCCACGAACAGGTGCCAGAATGGAGAGGTATATGGAGTGTCCATATTGTCGTGGACTGTCATTTCTCGGTGAATGGCTAACGCCTAAAGAGCTACAGGCTGTCGATGTGAAGATGTGTGATAATTGTAACAGAGATGTATCGACATCATTCCTTGTCCAACCAAAGGAGAAGAAACGAGGTATGCTTGGGAATAATAGTACTCTAATATATATATATATATATATATATATATATATATATATATATATATATATATATATATAATATTAATAATAATGTATAATTATAAAACGCCAAAACCAGTAACCCTGTTACACTAAAGAAAGAGATGTTTAACAAAATCACTAAACATAATGAGTACATTAACAATTAAAATATTCTTTGAATAGGAATGTTTTAACATGTTTAAAAAAAACATTTAATGACTTAGAACTTCTAATATTGCTAGGCAACTTATTTCAGAATGTTGGCGCAGCAACACTAAAAGCATCCAGTATAATATATATATATATATATATATATATATATATATATATATATATATATAGACTATATTCTATAATATATGTGAGTGGGCATAAATCGCTGTGCAATCGTTTGATCTCACTCCCGATGTCATCCATTGTACTATGGAGTCTGTTCTAGATCTGTCATATAGATTTCGTTGCTTTTCGGCGCAGCGGGAATGAATTCATTTAGATAACTGGCCCTCCGGAATGGCTTATCTCAGGCCAAAGTACAGTGAGATGCGATTAGCTCCTAAACTATTGTTTGTCAGTATCTCAGCGAATATCTTGATTGATTGGAATTATATAAACATTAATCACTTGGTCGATATCGAAACTTCCACGCTTTTGTCTAAGGCGAAGATATTATAGAAAAATCAATAACTCGGAATAACAGCTGGAACTCTCTCTCTCTCTCTCCCTCTCTCTCTCTCTCTCTCTCTCTATCTATCTATCTATTTATCTATCTATCTCTCTAACAAACAAACAAACAATATGAAATACTGAAACCTCCACAATATAAAAATAATAATCCTCTCTGTATCTGATCTCTGACATAATGTCTCTCTGCGTGTGTATATATATATATTTTGTGTGTGTGTGTGTGTGTGTGTGTGCGTGCGTGCGTTTGCGTGCGCGCGTGATCAAATCAGCTGTATAATGTTCCTATTTTCAGTGGAAGAGTTTTTACTCAAGAGACTATTGGAGGAGGCAGAGAAGCGCCGTCTGGCGTTCGATGAAGCGACCACCAACAACGACCCGTTCTCTCCAGTGTGTGAGAATGGTGACAACAATTCCGATGACATCCACCCTAATGTCATGACTCCGATGACATCCGACAGTCGCAACAAGGCCAATCAGAAAGGGGTCGAAAAACAACGAGGTACGAACGGTGACCGTGCCAGAAGTGGTACGACCAGCAAAGGCACGGTTCGTATTAACGTACCCGGCGCCGAGAAGAGTCCTGGATCGAGACTGCGCACGCACAGCAACAGGACAACGGATAGTTCAATCCAGGAGGAACACATCCTGGTGACGTTAACGGAACAGACCAATGAATGAGGCTCTGTCACATGATGTTAACGTCCTTGACTCTTGGTCGTCTGTTCCGTCTGGATTGTGGCCTTGATAATCCAGAGACAGTCGGGATTGTTTATAGGAATTGGGTTCGGAAACGAACAAATGTGACCATATGGAAAAACTGAAACATACACACGCACACACACACACACACACACACACACACACACACACAGACACACACATATGAGCATTATAGGTTTATAAATATAAACAATATCTATTTTACTCTTTCATTTCATTATTCTTAGAGCATGAAACTTGTCGGTAGAAAGTGAATCACGACGTTAATTTGTAATGAAACTAGTCCTTTTAAAAATAGCACACATACATACATACACACACACACACACACACAGAGGCGCCCGTACACTGCTCATGGGGTGAAATAGCCGGTTAATTCTAGCCGTTTTACTACTTTCTGATATTTATTTTGTCGAAATGGAGAAAAATAAATAACCATATATATCATAGGAACTACTAAATATTTAATATTGGCGAAAATTACCCTCTAACCTGCAGAAATATCGTTCATTATCTAGAATGAGGCTCGTTAAAACCCCCCACTAAAATATAACGTTCTAATTTAAACTATTAGTAGGTTTGTTATTGGACTATATGTGACCAACGACCTAGAAAAAGCACGACATAAAAGTATCATTTGGTATTTGTACAAGAACCAACAGACAGACTCAGAAACTTTCTTCTTCTAGACCTGTCTAGTGTATTCGATACAGTTGACGTTTATGTACTTATCTTCGAGTTCCTTTATCAGTCGGTGAGTCGTTTCAGTTCCGTTTAGAAGAACATTTTCAGAGAGTAATCTGTTCGTGATGTTCTGTCATTGTTATATTGTGTACTACAAAGTTCATGGTCTTTTTATTTACACAATGTATACACGTCCTTTTGGGATCATTGTTCGTGAATATGGCGTTAAATTTTACTAGTATGCCGATGACACAACAGTTTTAGATATCAATGTATTTTGACAATGAATCAATTATCTCCCTTTTCAATAGAACATTTTTAATATTCCGTTGTTGATACTGAGTCATAGATGACTCTGAGTATTCCAAAACCGAATAAGGATAAAATAAATTCGATCTCGTTCTCTTCGCCACATGACGTCAAATTCATAAAAAAAACTACAACATTACAGACTGATGAATCATCCATTATATCTAATAGGTCAGTAAAAAAATCTAGGGGGTATTTTGGAAAAACAATTATTAATATGCATAAACATGTCACATCAATATGCCGAACAGTCTACTATACAGTCTTAAAAACATCCACCGACTAAAATCACGCTTGACACAAATAACACTCGTTATAGCGATCAGTGTCGTTGTCACATCTCGTATACACTATCGTATACCCTCTTTTGTATGACATAGCGCGTTAAACCACCAAGTCTCCCAAAATGGCGCAACTCGCGTTGTGACAAATACTTCGTAAGACGAATGGATTGGTGTCCGAAATTAGAAATAAGTCGATCGTCTCTTGAAAAGTTCAAATCTGTTCTAAAAACTAGACTGTTAAATGTTGATTTGAGCGAAAGATGAAATTAATCGCTCAAATTTCTAATTGGGATTTATATATATATATATATATATATATATATATAGTCATAACCCGCCTTACATAATTAATTAGTTCCGAAAGCGGTTTTTGACTTAAGCCCGTCATAATGTCTAAAAAATGCCTTTAAATACCTTTCGATGTTAATACTTTATTGTATTTTCTAAAACAATTATCTTGGCAGCTTTGGTTGTGATTTGGGGATGTTTCACCTTTTAATAAGAGCCTAAATATGACGAAACAACAACAACAACATCAACCTTTACATATCACTGAACCGTGGATGTAGCGTCATAGTGGCAGGAGTTGCCTTATTTCATATCACATCACCGACATGCGAGATGATACAATGGAGACAAATCGATGTCTCGAACCCGTAAAGAGCCACTCAATCTTATATCATCCCACTGTCTATGTTTAACCTTTAAAGATGTTGATGATCCTTTTTACTAAAGACAGGATTTATTCCCTGAATGTGTACAACGTCTTAAGTTAATACGATAAACTTCAGCGAATATACTGTTGATAGGCAGTAGGTTAGGAAAGAAAAACCAATGCCTATGTTGATGGCATTCAGCTGTTAAATCGTGAATTAATAATTAAATAAATAATACGTATAAAACCACACGTATAGATACAGGGCTTTTGTCACATTTAAAACAACTGTGCACCTGAACTAAATAACTTTATCCGACATATCAAAATATCGGCGCAGGATTATAGAACGGGATGGTGTATAGTAACCGACATTTATCGGTTGAATTTTAATGAATAATATTTATTGTTTTTAAAATAATGTTCGTTTGTCGGCATAAATATATTCTCGCCCCCCTCCCTCCTCCGGGGGTAGGTATTGCTCCAACGATTTGGCGCGTTCAAATTATGACTTTATGTCTATAATCGTACCCTACCCAAAAACAACAAAAAACTAAATGAGGGTTTCGTGCGGGAAAATTATAAATGAATGTGATGTATCTTCGGAAAATAATCAAAACTCACTCGTCCTTTGATCTCTCGTCAAGTATTCTATTGGTGGGTAGGATGGGATGTTAGAGTTGATATAAGATAATTAGATGGTCTCACCTGTCAATCCATGACACCATCATGTCACACGGTCTCCTCGGTTTTCCCATTCTGTCCCACCTCTGAAATCTCTTCACTGGCTTCCTGTTCATTCTCGCATCATTTTCAAACTCTGCCCAATTACCTGCCAAACTCTTTCTTCTGGAGTACTTTCATATTTATGCTTTATCCAGCACCCAAGCCCAGAGAATTCCGTTCATCTGGTTTTCACTTGTTGTATGTTCCCGGAGTTAAAGCTCAGGCTGGGCCTGGTTCTTTTTCAGTTGCTGTCCTTATTCACTCTCTGAACACGCTAAGTCATCAAATAGCATAGTATCTTTCCGTCACCATTTGAAAACTCACATTTTCAGACTCGCTTATCCTTCCTAAGTTTCCACTCCATCTGATCATTGTTTGTGAACTTTACATCGTACCCGGACTATGAGTTTGCCCAACTCCTGTACTAGGTGCCGCACTGAGCTTGATTCTTTTCGAGGATATTAGCGCAATAGAAGTTTTATAGTAATTATTATTATTATTATTATTATCTTGAACGTGCGAGTAACGCTAATCCCATCACGTGTAAGCCCCCCCCCTCCTTAAGGCACAGCCAATATAATATATAACTACTCAAACATATTTGGGGCGCCTCCGTGGTCTAGCGGTAGCGTGCTGGACCACAGATCACTACCACCCGTGTTCGAATCCGGCGTGGGCATATCTGAAGGTTGTTTCGTCTTTCACTTCGTCTCATTACCTTTGGAAGTCGCTCGGCCCATTTAGCCTACCTTGTGCACAAAAGTGGCCGTAAAACATCAATCAATCATCATAATACTCAAACATATTTGAGGACGGTGCCAGGAGATTAGCCATTGCAGTGGAAGATTACCTTTACCATAGTTATTGGACACGATGCGTTGTTATCTGCAAAAGATTTATGATGTCCAATTCCGTAAAAAGAACTCATGGATCAACGTATCCCGACACCACTCATCCTGGATGAACCTCTGCTGGGTGATATTCGTGATATTGCCATCATACGAGTACAAATAACTTAACAAATATTTTTTTTAGTAATGAGACTGTCATCTGACAAATGAGATTATCGTTTTAATGGATACAGCTGTTCTCGTCCATTAGAACGATATCAATCTGATAATTGATTAACTGATAGAACAATAGAAATATGATAAATGAATTTATGGGTTACTTTTGTACATATGATAGACTACATAGGGCGAAGTGAATGATGAGATGTCTTTCAGATTTATCCCGGCCAAGGTTCGAACTCAGATGCTAGAGGTTTGTGGCCACCTTCGCTACTAGTTAGGTTATGAAAAACACACAACCCGATCGAAAGATAAGCATAGTAAAGACAGAACTCTCAGATCACACTTAGGACTTATGGGGAAACATCCCACAAATATGGTTGTACATCGGATTCTAAACACTGTCTCATTGCAGCGGCTTTTTAAAATGAATTTAGTAATGTGAATTGTATGTGATAACAACCACAACAAAGCACACACTGTGTGCGAACAGACACACACGAGTGCTTGAAAACGCACCCGCGAGTGTGCGAAAACACACATGGGTGTGATAAAACACACACGCGCATAAGCTTTTTGTTTTTCTTGCATAAACATAAGTGGGCCTATTTGGTTTATTTGCTGGTGGAATAGACGTAGATATATGGTGGAATACATGTGGATATAAGGTGTAGAATTGCACAAATTTTACACTTATCCCACAATGAGAACTACGCAGCAAACATCACGTTTGGGGGGGGGGGTTGAATCCAAGCCATGTCCGCATTTGTGAGATATGCTTCCCTTGGATGTCGTCCTTCGACCGTATATCCCAAATGTAACAAGCGTTGAGGCTAAATATATATTACTCAATTCAGCTCAACCTATCCCAAATATAAGCTCAATGTTGGGATAGATCTACTACGGTTATTAAGAGGAGCCATAAATTTAAACTCCATATCAACTTTGATGACTTCCGTTTAAACTTTATTCGTAATCGATGAAAACCTGTTTCGATTATAATCGTGCATCTTTAGTTTAAAAAAGAAATGATTAATAATTTTCAGACGTGATGGAATTGCTTTTATTCTCTTCACCACGTCCACGTTATGACGACGAAGTATACATCCGGTTTGTTTGGCTCTGGCTAGCAAGCCTGAGGGCAACTTTTTGGTGACAGGAGATAATCGTATGAAACATCCCACACAGACAGCTAACGATGGCATTCGAAACCGGGATCTTCGGATATGCAGTCCAGTGCACTGCCACCTGTGCCATTCGAACGGGCTGCATCAACGCCGGAAACGACGTGATCCCGACGATTAGCATCGGCCAAATTCTGGTTGATATCCTCAATAATGATGTCCGACACCTGGCGTTTATATAGCTCAGTGATCTATAAACTGTCACCAATCATCATATAATACATTGGCTCATACGTCTGTTTAGAATCATTTACATACTGATATTTGGGTCAAAGTAAAGATTCATTTTAGTTTGACGGCAGTATATAAATGTGTGTGCGTTCGTGTATGCGTGTGTATTTTCGGATATATATATATATATATATATATGGTGGCCCTAGCTCAGAACATTAACGCACAAACATCCTCTAAATTCTATGCCCCTATAAATGCGTTAGAGAGTGAATCTCTAAAATCAGATATGTATTATGCATGAAATAATCATGTGTATTACCAGAATACTTCATTTAGATAATAGAGATTACCTGAAAAGGTTCGTGTAATCTACACATTACCTGATTATAACACATTATTACATATATATATATATATATATATTAGGTGTGGACTGTTTTTCCATGTATTATCACTAGTGTACACTGCTCCACAATCACCATTAGAGTACCATTTATCCCGTGGATTAATTCTAAATGTTGGGTGTATTATTTTGTAATAAGTATTTCGATAGTTATTTACTAATTATGTGACAACGAAAATATTCCATCAAACACAAACGCATAATGATTATTAATCTGCAATAAATAAATATGTTTTCGTGTGGGAGCAGATGTAGATGACGGATATTGGTATCCTTGTTGAAGACAGTAGGTAGAGTAGTGCGTCTCAAACCTCTCTAGATCATGGGTTCTAAGCCAGCTCATGCCTGTCGTTATGGGATTTGTTTTCTTGGGGACTCGCCCCTCGGTGCCATGTTTCAGACCTGTCCAGGGCCGTGATTAAATAACTCAACCGTTCCGTATTGATGGCAAAATAGGAGGCTACGCCCTTCTTGGAAGTGACTGCAGCTACTTAGTTAATTACCATTCATTTATATAATTTAATAAACACAAATACATCTATGGTTATATTAGGCACCTAGACGAGAAGGACCATCCGTAAGAAATGGTAGTAGTTCTGCCTTTAGGGAGAAAGAGAGAAACACACACACACACACACAGAATAATATGTGACATTTATATACCGCCCTATTCAGCTAGATAACTGCTCTAAGGCGCTTTACAATATTATTATCCCCGACTCAGACCTGTTTCCACCCAGCACACATCTCGACATCCAAGGGAGCATACAACGTATGCTGCCAATATAGGCGCAAAGCGTTACTCAAACACACAGCCATCTTGTCCAGTCAGGTATTCCTTTTTATGGATGAGTGAATCAGTCGCCACATGACGGCATTGGAGCTCACGGAGCATCGAACTCGCGACCGTTCGGCTACACACTGAGATAGATAGCTAGAGAGATGGCTATATGCCTAGACTAATCAAGTTATTAATCAATGTGGTGGTTTATTTAGCTTCATATCTGAGTACACATGACACATAAAGCCGAGGAAGAGGCTCTACAGAGAAACATCCATCAATTACAGGCATAACTTGGAACAGAACCCACAACCTGGAGAACCGAGTTACTGACTCTAGTACTAGACCACACACACACACACACACAGACAGATAGAGGGGGGGGGGAGACAGTTAGAGAAATACAAACACACAACAATATGGCCGTTCCCCCCCCAAGTATTGGACTGCTCTAACGAGCCACTATATTACGAGTAACAACAACGAGAGTAGACGTCATAATTTATGTGCTAAAGACTCGTTTTGTACTCACGATGTCAACAAAAAGTACACCTAATGATAGCGGACGATTACGACCAGAAAACGTAGAACATTTGACCAGCCGACAACAAAGTTCACAAAAAACAACACACAAACTACATAATGATGGCAACCAAATAGTTTAATCCATAACAAAACCTAAACAACAAAAAAATACACCTCAATTATACTTATTAATTAACTAAAAATTGGACACGAAAGATGACATTAAATGCCAGCGTATGTGTTGACAGTTACTCTGTAAAATCGGATAATATGTATATTACCTAAATATTTCAGGTAATACGAGAGTTAATTGTCAAACTGAAAATTTTCAGGTAATATACATATTACCTGGTGATACAACTGTAATATATACGCTACGACCAATCACAGTATTTGATTATATTGATAAATATTTGCCGACTACAAGTAAAACACAACCAAGACGTCAAACGAAACTTTATCAGAGAATAATCATAACAGTTGATATAAACACAATCTAGTCATATCAACACACTCCAGCGAGGCCTTTGATGTTCACGGTTACGATTCGTCGGATGGTAAATTACTCCGTTAATGACGATTAAAATCGGTTTAGAGAATCAACAGGAAAATTAAACTTTCCGGATAATGAAGGGTGTCTAATCTTAATTAAATTATCACCCATAAATATATCAAGCGTACGGTCGCTTAGCCACTCACATACCATACGGAAATCAGCTACCACTTATATATAGTCCAGATATTCGGGATTACAAACAACGACAGGCTAAAGTCGGATTGGCAGTTAATGGGGAGGATGTTGTTGTTGTTGTTTACAGAGCACCGTCTTTTGATTGCCAACAATTTATATAATTATCATATTCAATACGATGGCTGCCATAATGACTAAACGGTAGATACGAGCCACAATATTCAATACATCCATCAATAAGAATTGGTAAACAACAGCTGACACACACCTAACAAATATCATAGTACTGTTAATGATCTGTAGATGTAACGGGCTGACGTCGACCTCTGACATGACCTATACACGATCAGAATAAAGAAAAGTGGGGAGGGTTTTTGATGGGTATAGCTTATTTAATTAAATCAGCTCCTTTTCAGGAATGTTTATCTTATTCCATATATATATATATATATATATATATATAATATTCAGTTTCTACACTATTTGACATGTTATGGTGTCAACACAATCCATCTTCCGATGTATTCCGAATAACTCTCGCCTTTTTACGAACACCAACAACCCGATAGATTCAGCTAGTGTCACAACAACGACAACTATCACGAGCGCATCACACCACAATGTCTAGACGGACGATGAGTGTTACCATCAGCTTACCATAATCACGTTGAACAAAACCCATTTCCGAGAAAGAAAACAAAAATCTCAAACATACTGGGATGTTTATAAACATCTCCCAATAAGTCCGAAACGTGACAAATTTCTTATGAATTCTTATCCAACTACAACCGTAAATTACCGAATAAATAAATAAAAACAAATGATTATTTTCATATATATATATATATATATAGAAGTTAAAATGACGCACACTAGCCTCACCGTTACAGGGAAATTAGAGGAAGATAATACTCTCGTCCAATAACTCTCTATGGTTGAGATCGGTGGCCTACCGCGCTACTGTGGGTTAAAAGAAGGAAACCATCAATCTGTTGTTACACTGAAAGTTGCTCGGCAGTACTGAAACGGTGAGCTAGTTACACCCGGTATGTATGTCCGACGGGGCCACTACCCGCTAATAAGGATCATTTGAACCAATTTCAACTCCGACTTGATGTTTTACACTCTACCGATCAAACCGCCTAGCTATTGCATACCTGTGTCAAAATAATACACACTGTTACAACCCTTCCAAAAATATAGTTCCAGTGAAATAATGCGGCTATTTGGTCTTGCCTCGCAGCGCCTGCAAGAGAGTATCCGAATTCTATCGGCAGTGGTGACGTCACAACCGGACTGTTTTAGCACCGATATCACGCTAGTTAACAATGTTCCACCACTCAAAACAACAAGCAATGGTGGCGCCTACCACGTGCTTATGTTGTCCTGTTGTGACGTCACAATCGTTATCGATCGACCCGTTTTCGTGCCTTGGGGTCACCTCCTTCACAAGACTATCTGGGTTCGCTGTTAAGAAACATTTTAACGACATAGAATATTTAACGACATAAAATGCTAAGTTACAATGAAACAAAAACAATATTGAGAATTAATTGTCCGAGATCTTTAAGTATAACACAATATAATTCTTAAAATATTTCCAACAATATCGAAAACGTACCACGATCAACTTCACCATTCATATTATTCAGTGAACCATGACTAGAGAAACATTAACATTTCCATACACAGATATCTTATCATTTGTTTGGTGAACATCTACATTATCTTCTGCCAAACATGATAATAATAATAAAAAATAAAGTTTCATACACATTTTGACATCTCAGATTCCAGGACTTTCGAGGACCTTCCAATGTCAAATACAAAGACCTTTTCAACAAATTCACGAACTTTTAACGCCCAAAGATCAACCCATATTTCAGAAGAAGTGTAAGGAATGAATTCCTGTATGCTTATGATTAGAAATATAGATCTATATGTCCAAATTCCAGGACTTTCGAGGACCTCTACAAAAATTCTAGGACTTTCCAGACCTGGAATCAAAAGTTTCAAATTTCAGGACTTTCCAGGTTTTCAAGGACTTGTGCGAACCCTGTAACAGATAACAAATGGCGAGGATTTCGTTTCTTATAGAAGCTTCTTAGGATTGTATCCCACACAAAACAGAACCTGACCTAACAGATCACCTTCAACACTGGTGCTTTCTCAATGCCTCAGGCAGTATATATGGATTCCATAAGCCAATCATAGGTACCATGCGCACACCAGTACTCTCTCTCTGGATTTGTGACATTTTCTTCTGAACTGTGCTACAGGGTGTTATACTCATTCCATGACAAGAGATTCCCCTGTCCTGCTTCCAGTATGGATCCCATATAGTTGTGCTGTATGCCATCAATGATCCAATCAGGGTGATGATATATGTCAAGTGATGACACTCTCTAGGATGGTTTCTCAGACCTTCCTGAAACTGTTCAAGTATGAATCCTGTGCTCATGTAAATGCGAGATAAACGGAGAGATAAAATCTGATATATGCTGAGATATGAAAGATTTAAAAAATCTACTTCAATGTCAGTTCTTAGTGGGCAGGTTGTAGGATAACCTATTAAGTTTCTAAAGCCTTGAAATTTTCAAGCTCCACATTGAGTGGCTGTGCATCGACCAGCAGGGCAGGCAGTTGTCTGCGATGAGCCGAGCTGCTAAATACGCAGTGACCAGCAAGTCTTTGATGTGACGTGGGAAGCGTGAAGGACCCAGAAATCTATCCGGTTTGTGTATAATGCTTCAGCCAACATAATGGTTCCACTTCAGTAGCATTTCTCCTGTACGGGGGACCAGGTCACTCGGATTGGTCAACCGAAGCACATATTCACAGCTGAAGCTTTAGAGAATATCACATGGACAGCTTCTAAACATCTAATAAGACACAATGGTACCATGAAATAGATGACTACGGTTCTGACCAGTGGGGGACAGCAGGGTCAATGGCTTTGGGCATCCATTTCAAGAGGGAATCCGATCTGTGAGTGAAATTAAACAAGCTGGTACGAATGTGAATCCGTGATTCAATCCTTCAGTGTCCTGTCGATGCCGATCAACATCATTTTTCATCACCCACAGTGCCCTGTCGATGACCGTCGACACGTTTATTTAATCTGTTTTTACATATTTAGGAAGCCTTCCTTTCTCACATTTCTCAGTACTAGGGCCTATACTTGAGTCTTAGGGGCATAGAATCAAGGAGTCGGAGTTGGCCCCCTGTCATCGCCAAACCTCGGTACGTCGCTGGTCCTGACGTGAATATTTGTTTATCACTCAGAACAAAATCTGAAATGTTTCTATGCGTGAAACTTCAGATTCTACACGTCAAATGACTAATTTCTCTTTCTCAGATCTGTTGTTGTGCTTAGCATATTGTACGAAGACAGGTTGACTGCAGTGGGGGGGGGGGAGGCACTGTGAACATCGCAGATAAGAGATCGTCATAATTCAGGAGCCTCCAGATCGTTGAGATTAACATAACTAACGAGAGAAGTGGGTAGTGGAAGATCACGAGTGCTGCAGAGGAAGTGAGAGCCAAGAAGACGTCTGATCAACCATCGACACTGACTGATCAGAGATGGTGGAGTTGATACGTGCTCCATCACTCTGTTGAACAGAGGCTCATCTCTCTGCATCAGCACGGCTAATGCATGTTGGATGGTGTCATTGAGATTGATGTTGTTGATGTGTCCAAGTCGCAGCAACATTTGTACAATCTTGTAGTGTCCACAGCACAGTGCCAGCTCCAGCGGCTGGACAAACTCGCCATTCTTGTGGATGTAATATTGATCCAGCTTACAGTTACTGTGAAGCAGTGCCATAAACGATGCACGACAGTCCTTCTGAATTGCGTAGAACAAGGGTGAAAGTCTGTACTCGTTGGAAAGATTCTCATCATTTGAGATGTGTCTATTCTCATCATCTTCCTCATCCTCATCCAGTGCTAAATCATCAAGTTCAGGATCTTGGACGGGCTGTGGCAGACTGATGTGGTTCGGATCAGCCCGATGTCTGAGCAGCGAGTACACACACTGGGAACTGTCGTTGCGTATGGCATACAGTAATGCCGTCATTCCCTCAATGTCGACCAGTTCCGTTTTCGCTCCGTGTTCCAAGAGGATTTCTACACATTCCTTGTGCTCCCCACTGCAGGCCAACATCAGCGGCGTCATTCCCTCATTAATGATCATCTGTGGGCCGAAGTAATTTTCAATAGTTTGTTCGTTCACATCCTGTAGATGGGAATACTTAGAGGCGAGTAAATATTGCAAACATTGATCGTGTCCACCATGAGCAGTCCAGTGTAACACCGACAGTCCATGACTGTGACCAGTCACTTGAACATCGGTCAACTTTAGGAATTCTAACAGCACCAAAGTGTGTCCTAAAAAAAAGGAGAAAATTTCAATAATAATTCGTTTGTACGTTAGTAAATACAGTGCTCCTTTATAATGAGACAACTAATAAGTTAGGTTTGATAATAAAAACAACAAATATAATTTAACACTACCATGATACATTACAAAATGTTACATCAGAACTCTACAGCCTGTTTAAATGATGGCCTCTTAAAGAAATGAGACAAAGCGACAGATGAAACATCCCGCATACTTAGCCAGGTCAGAACTCAAATTTTTTCCTCAAACAAAAACACCGAAATACGTGACATATATTTATCTCTTGTTCTATCCAGCTCAAGGGACTTTCGACCGTTAGTTAAAATACACACGCTGGTCTGTCAGAACAATGGATTGATAAAGTGATGGTATATATTAAACTGTCAGAACAATGGCCTGCCAGCATCATGTTTGAATCAAGTTAATAACTAGCCGACAAAAACCTAATAATTATACCTCATAAATGATGAATGCGCTGATACTAGGTACGAACTTAAGACATAATCCAGCTGTTACAAGTAAGTGAGTGGCTGATTTAGCCTCGCACAGAAGATATGGCCAAGATACAACTCCCTAAAGAAACTTCCCACAAACACAGGTATGACTCTGATTTGAACCCACAACCTGGAAGTTTCCACTGCAGTGTTCTAACCACTGCACCATAGGAGCATCATTAACCACTAAAATTAATGTCTATTATAAAAATATATATTGCTACATTAGTTGTATGTTACATGGCTTGTATGAGGTTGCGCGCCATTATAGAAGGGCATTATTTTTAACCACGTACATAAATAAAAAAGCCTTTTGGCAGGTCTAAAATTGTTACTTTACAGTAAGTCGGTGAGCCATTAGGTTAAAGCTTACCTCGTTTGGCAGTGAGCAATAATGGCGTGTTGCCAGTCTTTGTTGACGTATTACAGATGGCGCCAGCAGCTAGGAGCTCCTTAACGCACTCAAGACTACCTTCTTCAGCTGCTAGATGGAGAGCAGTTGTGTTGTCTAAGTCAACTGGAAACAGACAGCACAAATATGACATCACATAGTAATATCATTACATAACCTTAAATCAGTTTAATTCAGAAGCGCAGTGTTGAAACTGAAGACATTCTGTTGATGAATGTGTGGGCGTGTGTGCGTGCACAAACATACACACAGGAATCCACTTTTAAAATTGCCATCTTGGGCACTAGAAACTTTGGGTTTAACCCCACCAGTTGATTTATTTAATGTTTAATATATCCTTCACACAAATGCCTAACAGCTGGGAGGTGTTCTGGTGGAACACTGGTTAGAGCACAGCATCGCAAACTTTAAAGTTGTGGGTTCGAATCCAGCTCTTACCCAAGTTTGTGGGATATGTTTTCCCTAGGGAGTAACCTTCTCCTGTATGTCCCAGGTGTGACTAGCCCCAGGCCTAAACAACCAAAACAAATTTGACTTAATCAACTCAACACCTTGATGAAGGACGAATGACTGATGGCCTCATTCAGCCATGATACTGGTCACAACAATGACACATCATCCTGTAGGGATTATCTGGAGGAGTGAGATGATCAGATCAAACATTCCATGGAAACAGATAACAGTCGGAATCCAAAGAGTAACTTAAAAAGCTGCATCATGGCGTGTTAACAAATACAACTCTGGACAGCTCTCATCTGGGAATATATGGCTGAGTAGGCATTCACAGAGAAATGAGACGAACAAGTGGAAGACTTTGATTACTAAATGAAACACGCCCAAGAACACCAGTAGCACTGAGGTTAAATCTCATGATCTGGATGTCAGAAGGTGGAGAGGATCCTGAACCTTTTAAAGAATTGGGCATCTTCAGAAATAATATATAATATATAATTTTATATTGTTATGTTTCAAGCTCAATGAAAATGAAGCTACAAATAAACATCGGATTATATGATGTTATTTGTGACAATTCCAAATACAAAACAAAAACAAACTGTTGTTGAAAAGGCAGTGTTTATCCTGAATCGGATGATCTCTGAAGAAATGCAGAACAGCAATGTTATTGCCAGCTCAGGGCACACATCTCCTACTAAATGTGGTGCCGACAGACACTCTCAAACCAATTCCCAATGTTTTTCTTCAACCAGAGCTTGAAAACAGTTAGTGTACTTCTGATACCAAACATACTGACGGGTGAAATTGACACAAAGGTACAGTTCCCATTAGTCGTACCTTTATTAACATTGGCTCCAGCCCTTAACAAAGCTGATAATATTTCTGGTTGATCGCTTCTTGCCGCTAACATCAACGGCGTACGTCCGTGTGTTGTCTGAACATCAACGACGCAACCTAAATGTGTAAAGCATAAATGGGTAAATATGTTCGTGTGTGTGTGTGTGTGTGTGTCCACAGCATAATCACAGATCATTACTAAATTAGAATCTCATTTCACTTAAAACAACACTCCATTTCCCCCCTATTATTTACAAATGATGTTTCTATGGTTACCTGCAGACAACAACACCTCTACACAGGTTAGATAGCCATTAGTGGCTGCCCAGTGTAAGGCTGTTGCTCTGACACGAAATGTTGGCTTGTTTAGGTTACATTTTGCTGAGATCAACAACCTAGAAACACAGAAGAGACCATTAACATAGTAAAAATGAAGGTAACCAAAAAATCAGAACTATCCAGCCAGACATACAGATAGAGAAAACAGGTAGATGGATGAACAGATGGGCAGACAAACAGGTAAACGAAGGGGTGGATGAAATGGATGCACGATTATAATTCAACATCTTGATTAAACCTAATCTTGGTTTGTTCAATGTTAAATCAAAGTTGGAATAAGTCTACATTTTGGGCTCAGGTGAGGACAAAGTATTTTTATTGCTTATTTGTTCACCAAATGCCAGAATAAAGCAGAATAAAAGCAGCGTATATAGCATTCAACACAAACTGCAAATTATTTCATAATTTTAATATTTTTCAAGTTGAACTATTTTAGGGTTGTTATGTAAGCACAGAACTAAATAAATATCTCACATTTTAATATAATTATTATTATTATTACTATTACTGTATCATGCTTATAAAGAAGATCTCAATCGAACAAACCTCAGCACACCGCAGTTGCCAAACTTCGCTGCGATGATAAGAGGTGTGAATCCACTGCCATCGTGAATATTAGGCAGGGCATTATGACGTAGAAGAACCTCAACACATTCATCACGTCCGAGCTCTGCGGCGAGGCACAACGCTGCTGAGAGATCCTCATGACTGTAACTACGTTGACGGGTCAACAAATCCTGAAGTAGGTCGAGGTCATCTGTCTGGACTGCAGCACGAATTCTGTAAGAGAAGAAAATTATCATAATCAGTTGATAGGCTACTGGCTGGGATACAAGTCGGTATTTTATTAAGAAACAAGTCAAGAACCCAATCTTTTATTTTCATTCAACAAAATACTACAATTAACCAATTAATAGCTTGGACGGCTATCGAGTTCTTACACATTATGTTCTAAAATGACAAAATATATTTTTCTATAACCACATTCCAGTATTTTAAGAGTAAAAGGAATCCAATACAGTGAGCTGGTAATTATAGTGGTAAAAATGTTATTTAATTTTACTTTGAAATTAAAATTTATAATTACTCTCGCACAGCATCCTCTCTAAAATGGAAATGGCCAATGCTGTTACTACGTAAAGTGTTAGTTTCAGTGTCTTCAGAATATATTCTATGATCTTCCATCACTTTTTTCAGCAATAAAGATTCTATGGCTTTTTTAGAACATGTTTATTTTCCGCACTATTTCATACTCATGGAGATGCTTTCTTGTTTACTTCAGCACCATTTCATTCCATGACTCATTTCTAACTGGCCTGTATGTTTCCGTTTCTGATTGGCCCACATCATTTTCAAAAGCCTGTCAACTAGCTACAAAATGTGGCAGTTATAACCCTGAAATTTCTGTTGTGCTTATTCACTGTGAATCTATAATAATAATACAACATTTTATATAGCGCTCTATTTAACTGGATTAAAATTACCATAAAGCGCTTTACAGATAAAAGGAGTAGTTAAGCATGTACCAAGTACAGACTTTAAAACATTATAAACAATTTTTGATTTGTAATGTCAAAGAAATGCGTCTTAACGTTCTTCTTGAACAAGTTGAGGGACTTGGACTGCCTAGTTATCATTGGTAAATTGTTCCACGGGGAGGCAGCTGACTTGCTGAAACAGTGATTTCCATAGGTTGTTGTACGTGTCTTTGGTACACATAGCAGGCAACCTGACTCCGATCTCAGGCGTACACTAGCTTCATCATCATTTCAGACGGGTATCAAAATACTGTACGTTCGACACAAACTACTGGATGTCGTAATAATTGAGTAACTCTCTTCTACTAATATTTTATAAAAGTAAGTCATTCAATACACAAAAACATAATTATGACATTATATTTCAATTTCGATTGATTTGTTATAACACTAATTATTTACTTTAAAAATTGTAATCTGAATTGTTAATTGCACATTCACAACTGACATTCGTGATGGCTTTAACTGGTCAATAACATATTAGTGTATATATACCCAGGTATGGGTCTTCCACAGCTGGAAAAACATGGTGAAGTGGAATTTCAGAGGTGAAATTAATCTTTTATTATTATTCACTTATTGGAATTTGTTTTAAATGTTACCAGCCTAACTTTAATTCGTGGAGGCAACAAATGTATCGTAACAGCTGCTTAACTCAATAGATGCCATGCAGGGAGGCTGATATATATTTCAGCATTGTACACCATTCTTGAAGGGGGTCGTATCCACACACACACACACACACACACACACACACACATATATACAGTCAGGCACCATTATTACAACATGGGTCAAATTCTGAAGAAGTTCTCACCTGAACACTTTTATATATCAACTACCAAAGTATATGATGAGGTCTGGCACAAATGTTATGTTCCCTAAAATTATTTTCAAAGTTACACCATTCTGAAGTGCCAAGGGGTACTACCTCTTATTATACCTGTTTCGAAATCGCACCTAATTTACAGCCCTGTTTGAACCGTTATAACATTTTAATTAATTGGCATAGAGTCATGAAACTTTCAGAGCTGAAAGCTGTATCATAGGCAATCGTACAATAATATGAAGCTAATGAATAAACTTATGGTTGTGCAGGTTAAGTCAAAATCTGGATTTGATCAAGTTCAACGGGTTTTTTTTCTACCAACTTTTCAAGTCAATATCTTCAGAACCATGATAGTTAGCAACGTTTAAACTGTACAATTTCAATCTCTGTACTGAAGAGTAATAACAAAATGAATGGCAAGCATATACATATAACCTGTTCTTAGCCTAAAAATAAGGATCAAAGTTGGATGCCATCATCAGACATCCTCGTGGAAGTCAGCAACTTTGATGACCGAGACAAGCGGCCATTATAAACTGTGTAATAAT
The DNA here is from genome assembly GCA_025642065.1 of Paralvinella palmiformis. Lineage (NCBI taxonomy): Eukaryota > Metazoa > Annelida > Polychaeta > Terebellida > Alvinellidae > Paralvinella > Paralvinella palmiformis. Next base: position 221,912 of record JAODUP010000271.1, read on the forward strand.
GAACTTAACCAAATTATAAAATGTTTTGAGAAACTTTAAAATGCACATATGGAACATTTTTATATTATTGGCAATGCAGGCAAACATATTTATGCATAAAATAAATACTTGCACAATGTATATGTGCCTTTTTTTTATCAATTGTTATGTCTCAAGTCCCAAAATCTGCATATTTTGAAAATTACTTTTAGTGTGGAAGTGAATAATTTGTTTTCTCCTATCACTTATCCCACATGCTGACATCGGATGTGTTCATTAGAATCTCTTTCAACTGAAAATTAACTTTATAGAGCAATAACTTTCTTAAATTGAATTTGAATAGCCATTACATTCATTATGGGGGAAATCTTTTGCTTATAACTTTGTTTCCTAAAATTGCACAGAAAACACAAATTTTAGTTTTTTTCAATCAAAATTGATTGTGATATGACCTAAACAGTGGATTTATGTGTTAGATTAATTAAAACATAGACGAGTGAGCACTAAAGGTACGAAGATCAGAACTCCATGAAAATTAAACAAATACCGTTCAAATACAGTCATTTTCTGCACTTTGATCAATGGCTTCTCAGGTGAAAGATGAAACCATTAATTTAAATATCAAAGCTTTATTTACGTCAACGGGTAATCTATCATAACAATGCAGGCATAACCTGCTGTGAAATTTTCAGTATCCGCAGTCTTTGTCCACTGTCATTTCAATGTCATTCTCCAGTCCATCTCATCATCACTATTGTCATCATCTATTTCAAAGTTTGGGATTACATCCCCCTCTTCCTGATCTTCCTCCTCTTCATCATGTGTCTCCTCTACATCTTCCTCATATCCAATTACTTTTTCCTCTACACTCTTACTATGTACTTCATTATCTCTCCATAAATTCACTACCAGCCACTGGTAGTTCAACTGTCTGATGTCTAGCCCTCTTTAATTTTGGCTCACTATCCATGAATCCAGATCTCCTCTTACCTTTTCTGCCTTTTAACCATTCCGGATTGCAGGATCTGGATCAAACTTATCAACAACTGGACATGACAGCTGAATGGTCATCAGACCATTTATTGCTGTATTTTAAAATCAGTTAAGAGATTAATCCACTGATAAAGAACTTGGATTAACCTACTTACATGTCTGATGTTACATAGACAGATTAGATTATAAGTAGATCTAATTCATAAATAAACAAAAAACTAAATATAATATATACTATATGTCTCATATTTATACTGGCCTGCTTCAAACTGCCTTTCATAAAAATTAGATTTCATCATGTCCCATTCTGTCAAAGCATCATCAATCTTAACATCACTATCTTCATATATGTCCTTGAAGTGGACTGTAATAACCTCAACATCACTGTCTCCAAAATCAATCCTATTATTGTTGTCATGTGATGGCCAAGCAGTAAAATCTGCAATTCTTGTGGCTTCCACAACTTCATGTTTGGTGTCAACAAACCAGACTTTAAATGCACATATTATTTTCTTTGTGTAATTTAAAAAGTATAAAAATCTTTTAAATACCATAATTTTAATATGCGCATTAACTGACAATTGTTCAATAAAACGTCGCATACACATATGCCCATACGGGGAGTTTGTCTCTGGGCAGCATTCAATATCCTTATTTGGAATCATCATGGATATTCAGTACTATCCTACCTTTGGACAATCAAATGTTTTCATTCGTAAGTTGTTTCTGACATCACCACTCTCTGCATGCATGCACTAAGCACAAGTACATAGGTGTGCCATCGCATAATTAATTTCTACCAGCACAAACAATTTATGTATTATATGCAAGATAAAAATGGATTCTAGGCACCAAAAAAAAATTGCTTTTACCACAACATGTGCCAGTGTAAGCCCACTTTTCCATGCAAGGGATGTATCAGCTCACTCATTTTACACAACAAATCCATGGTCAGGATATTGACGACCAATAACTTTGAGCCATTCACTGTTCATGAAAACCCGGAGCACATTTTTATTATTTATTTGGCAGCATTCCAGAATAGTATTAAAAAGATGAACACAACGCTTGCATATGCACATAACTAAGTTAGATATCTTACAAATCTTACGTTAATTTTTGTATTCTGCTTGATATAAATTGATAGTTTGTCAACTTTTAATTTTGGTACACTTGGCTCCTTCATTCATTTTACAAATCGCCATATTTTTAACAAACACACATACTGGGGAAACACGACAAGAATTGGAGAACATAACGCTGAAATACCGCTGACGGATTTTAGGGTGTACAACTTTTGTCTTCGCTCAGAAGGTTTATTTACATATTCAGATAAAATGCAGGACACTGCTCATTCAGGAAGGCACGAATGTCAATTGTGATGTTGCCAGGTTATGCCAATTTGATTCATAACCGGAAGCATTGTCCTAGATTTGACGGAATATTGCCAGAAGTTATTTGTGGGTTTGTTCTTTGATATATCACAAGCTAATAAAAGATCGTGCACTTGATTATTTGTCAGGTAGCTGTTAGAATTAGCCTGTATCTCTGTACTGGTGTTTATTGTTTTGTCATTAAAATGGACAATAAACAAGCAGTTTGAATATTGTTTCCAAATACCAAATTCAATTTGGGCATTAGTATGAGGAAAATACAATTAATTTAATGAACTAATTATCTTTGTCAACACCTGAATGGGCAACCAACATAAGATGTTTTATGTCCTCAGGGGGTCTTAAACATCCCCCTTTATTTTTAATAAATCAGTGGAGACGGCATCGCCATTTAATGTGGCCACCCACGATGTTGTGAGCCCAGAGATTTATCTCTGGAAAAGTTTCGACCTCTTGCTGGGATCGAACCTGTGACCCTTGGCACCAAGTGCCGGGTGCTTAACCACTAAACCACCAGAGCTCACTGGTTGACTATAATATGGCTGATTGTATTATATTATATACAGGGTTGTCAGGGGTTTTACACAGACGTTTAATTAACAGTTATTAATGTCAAGTAAAACAACAGGTTTTTACACCAACCTGTAAAAAACTCAATTTAAACAAAATACAGCTATAAAATAGTAAAATTATAAAAAAATATATTATATTATTATATTATAGAAAGTTTGAAATAATACTGTGATTAATATTATTTGATATCCGGCCTTCAGTCATGTAAGTGCAAAAAGTGTGGTCATCAGCAAGCTAACAGTGCTGTCAGAATGCAAGGCCACTGCACAAAATGTTCAATGGATTCAGTTTCATCAGCATCAATTGAGTGAATATCTTCCAACTTTGGAAATGTTCACACTAAAATGCACAATCCTCTAGGCAACAGTAAAACTTTAAGATGGTATTCTGTTATAGGATTCTCAGAGGCAGCGTTGAATTAGACTATTAACTGTTCAGATGGACGATATTCACTTTGTGTACAGAAGAACGATAAATGTCATTATTTTGCTATATTTCTAGTGCTCATGTACAAATTCACGTGTCAAATATTGTGAAGTGTTAATAAAAATTACTGTATGTTAAAGATAGTGTTTCCACGAGTACAAAATTGTCAGACCAAGTAACCGTAAGACATTAACTGGACCGTGACCAGTTAACCGTAGGCATTATTGCCCCATACGATGGTGAGCAGGTCATTCTCTATTAACAGTTAGACTTTACTTATGGCCAGCCTAGTGAGTCACCAATCATTAAGTGCTACATAAATAGGAATTTCTTTGAGTCAAAATACTACTACATGTACCCCTAAAGTGAAATGGCCGACAAACAGCAGCATGTAAAATATGAAAAACAAAAAGAATGAGCAACCATGTCGGCCATTTTTAGGTCAAAAGGAGAGAGGGTCACATGATCACCACAGTACCATAGTAATTTATTTGGACATGTGGATAATAACAATCTGACTGGGGGATAGGTCATATTTTTGGTGGAGTGCTCAGTCCCAGGTCAAATTATTTACCAAATAGATCAACATAATTTTCAAAAAAGGGAGTAAAAAAGAATCTCATCGAGGAAGATTGAAATTAAGGGGCCAATATGAGCCAGCTTCAAAAGGGTCAGGATCAAATCCACTGAGCATACCTGGAGTTTATCATATAGATAGTAGCCCCATGGGGGTGCAGTCACTAACGTGTGTATGTAATATGCTAACATGAAGACAATACCAACTATATATTGACGCTTTGACATAGTATCACGTGCATATGTGGCACTATGTCAAATATTTCTGCATACATTTTGTCAACTACGGTAAACAGACATTTACAAGGCTGAATGATGAAAAACAAATGTTTGACATATATACCAGTTAACCGAGTATTGATTATATGACCGGTTATTTGCTTAAATCGGACCATGACCGGTTAACAATGTAAACAATAGTGAAAGACACTATCGCATATAAATGTGTTGAACACCACCCACTAAGACTAGCAGAATTGGCTTATAGTTATAATGAATGACATTTTTGTGCAGTTATTGACAGTTTTTTACAATGTAATGTAAAAAAAAAAAAATTACAATAAAAAACACAACCCTGATTATACAATTAATCAAATACATGATATAGGCTAATTGCTGTTCTGAATGTATTGTATTATATAATTCATCAAATACCTGTGTATATATATATATATATATATATATATAATGGCATAATCATACCTGTTGAACCCTGTTCTGATTGTATTGTATTATATAATTAATCAAATAACTGTTTATAATGGTAGAACCATACCTGTTCTGTTTGTATCCCTGGACATTCAGCATAGTGTCAGTGAATGAGAAAGTCCTATGTTATATGGATCACAGTTATTAAGTCCATCACCTGGAGGTAAACATGGATTGCTGTCAGCAGTTAGTATAATCCTGACAGATGTTAGCAGCAGATAGCGAAGAAAACACAGTTGGGTACACACAGAGTTGCCCCCGATGCTGATTTCACAGGATAATATGTTACGTCATCACTCATAAATTTCAAATGGCTTGTTAAATCCGGGCACATTCTGACACACTGAACTGTGAATAAAAAAACAAAACGTCAGTCAATATAACAGATTAAGACAGATCTACTCATCTAGTCTATAAAATAGGTTATGTCAGCAGAAGCGGTGAAATGTTATTGGTTTACAGCTATTAATTCTGCGCACACATGTTCAAGGCTAAATGGGCCAAAACAACCTCAAACAACTAATGAGGCACAGTGAACGATAAACCACCCTTCAGACTTAAGATAGATCAGGATTTCAACCTCGGTGTTATAACTATGATGCCAAATACACTACCAGTTAGAGATCCCTGGATATGACGGCCAATCTTTGAGCTAGGCCGCCTTTTAGCGACATTGACCCACAAAAAGACACCACACGACCCTGGTTTTTCTGACGCACGGGTCGCCATATCGTTACTTGAAGATGCGCCGCTAATAATCAATTACCTGCCTTGGCTTTTCTTCGTGATTTTGCTTTGGGCAAGTCTACTCGAACCGAATATTCCCGAAGGATCTCTGCCGCAAAACAGTATATTTATGAATGAAACACGCACTTCGTACTCTGGCTTGTTTTACTACGGGCTTGTGATTGGCCAGTCAGTTAACGTAAACGCTGTATTAGCGTTTTCCGCGTCGGTGAGTCAATGTGACAGCTGCGTTGATCTAAGTTGGGTTTCTCGAAATCACGACTGATTAATGGTACTCAAAGTGATGATGTTTGTTAATTAAATACCTGCTGATAATTGACCATATATAAATCTATTGGCATGCTTTTCTTTATGCGCACTGACAAAATAGCCCTTGGATAACAACAGCACACAGACACAAATGACGTGTGGTGGTGGGGCTAAAGCTTACTTTCGTAAATTAAGACCGCTAAGAGTAAGAATCTGTGTTAGATATCACATGCCGCACGAGGAGTCGATAATTGCATTGCAATCACGTGGCGGGGGTGATTATTGAATTAATGGAGGGGCTAAGAATTTATTATAATCTATAAAGCCAAAAATAATATGCTAGCTATCAATCTACAATGTTTTTATAACAATAGAAGAAATACATTCAAATAGGAAATTTTAATGTAAAATTTTGTAAGACGAAAAGAAAGTTAATGCCAATCAGTATTATGTGCATTAAGTTACGGAACAAATTAGATGCAAATGTTCGCAATGTTAAAACAATTAATATTGTTAAGCACATAATTAAGAATATGTTCATTTCTTTATATGACTGATACCGATGCTGAGGTTTGTGTCGTAATTTTATTTACTGTTCAAATACAAATAACATATATGACATAATTGATAATATGTACAATAATATGTTATTCCTACAATAATTAATTATTTCAAAATTAAACTTATATGGATTTGTTGTTTCATATAATCCACATGTTTTTTATTTTTCAATTTGTCATGAATGTTTTAATGGTATGTAAGTGGGATGTATTATATAAGCAGTGCTTCAAGCAAGTGATGAATTGATCAATTAATCGTGATGTAACAGTAGATCCAATTATGCGAAGGAAATGTATTTATTTAGCCACAAACAGATTATCCAGTTCCCGTTTGAATACAGTTGCTGTCATCAATTATCTAGCTTGAGGGTCCACATTGCAAGGAGTACGGACAGTTATTCACCCGGACAGTTGCTCACCTGGACGCTTGCTCATCAAGCAGATGAAAAAGTAGACACTTGCTCACCAGTTAATTTTTAATGAGAAAAAATAAAAAAATAAAATGATTTTTAATTCAGAAATATATTTCTTAGTATCCTATTACCTATATAATTATTGGGATGAATATTACCAAGTATTAAGGAATTTACTGGTGAGCAAGTGTCTGGGTGAACAACTGTCTGGGTGAACAACTGTCCTACACCCACATTACAGGGATTCAAGAAGACAAAGGGCAGAAGAGTCTCAAAAATTTCTTATTAATTTCAGCAGTGCTCATCACAATTAGACATATTTACCTGATTAATAAGTCATATGTATACTTACTTACCTGTGGAATTACTCGACAAAATCTGGATTAGTTGTTCTAGATGAATAAAATTTATGTAAACATAAATGATAATTACGAGAGCTAAGTTTTGTGTGACTCATTTTATCTGTTAAAGTGTCTTCAGCATGCCATCATTTGGCATCTAAATTTCAAAAATAGTAAATGTTGCTGTTTTACGGCCACCTTTGTGCACAAGGTAGGCTAAACGGGCCGAGCGACCTCTGAAGGTAATAAGGTGAAGTGAAAGATGAAACAATCTCCTGCCGTAGCCCAGCCAGGGTTTGAGCCCAGGTGCTATAGATCTGTAGCCAACCCAGACCCCCTAGTGCCGCTTCACCACACTGGGAGTGGGATTCGTCAAAGTCTCACTTTTGGGAGGATCTAGCTCAAACACAGGACAGCAGAGACTTTTCAGCCAATAGGATTACTTTTGATTGACCAATTTATTTTCTGAAACCACATCTATTGTTCTTAGACTCAAGAAACAAGAACTTAGAATCTAGAGATGTAGAGTATGATGTTCTACTTAGAGTTAATTACTTTATCAGGGTTCATACACATTTTGACATCTCAGATTCCAGGACTTTCCAGGACCTTTCAATGTCAGATTCGAGGACCTTTTCAATGAATTCACAAATTTTTTACATGCAAAGATACACCCATATTTCAGAAAAAAGTGCAAAGACTGAATTGCTGAATGCTTATGATTAGAAATATAGAACTATATGTTCAAATTCCAGGACTTTCAAGGACCTCTACAAAAATTCCACGACTTTCCAGACTTGGAATCCAAATTTTCAAATTTTAGGACTGTTTACAAGGAGCTGTGCGAACCCTGTTTATTTGCTTTCACTCATGCACCCAAACTTATGTGGCAGTATTCTATCTTTAGCTGCTACTAGCTACAAATACATCATCCATATATCACCGTCCAAACCAAATACTCATTTATGTTTGAGTAAACCAATGACGATGTGACAGGCCAATAGCACAGGCTAAGCGATTCAGAATTATTAATAATGAGTATTCACCAGTTTTGTGTTTTTAGTCGATCAATCCACAGCTGGGATATCTAAATAATAACAATAATAAAACTGCCTAACTAGCGGGAGCCATTTAAACTTGCTGGACCCTGAAACTACATAACATTACACATTATAGATGTGAATGTAACAAAAAGCTGATATTCCATATGTGCGGTATGTGTTATACGAATCCGACAAAAATGGAAAACATGTAAATGTACAAGCATGATTCCACATGTGCCACTGTGTATGCGATTTGTGAATGTGACAAAACAGATTGCTCCATGTAGCGATTTGTGCGAGTGCAAATCAGACAGATCAATCCTGAATTTTATGACCAAGCCAGGCTTTCCCAAAGAAATCGGGTGTCAGAAAATGCATGGACAGTGTAATGTCACATATGAATTTCGGATATATGGAATCTCAGCTATAGATGTTATATACCAAAGGGGGGGGGGGCCATACAAATATACACATGATTATATTTTTCAGACAATTTTTTTAAATATAAATTACACATCATCACATGATCTCTTCTCTAAATAATTATTACTTTAACTATACAAAAGATAGTTAATGTAAAGTATACATGATTGAGGGGCTACCCCCAGGAAACCAAATAATCAGACTGAATCTCCTTGCTGGTGGATGGAACATCCTACAGGCAGAGGCAACACTGAGATTACACACCATGACTTGGTGATCCAAGTCACAGTGCACTAACAACTGAAAAATGGTATAACAGAGTAATTGTGAAATGCAATCAAAACTTCTGAATGGAAATTAGTTTGTCTTCAGCCATATTGCTTGTGCTCCAAGATCGCAGTGGCTTGAACACTGTGCTGCAAACCTCCAGTTGCCGGTTTGGATCCAGGTCAAGCCTGTATTTATGAATGTGAGATGTTTCCCTGAGAAGTCACCCTTGGTCACATGTGCCAAGTATTTGGTAAATTTTCTCACTGGGCTACTGAAAATATCAAGAAAACTTGTTGGGCTAGTGGATCTTAAATTTTAATAGTCTAGGAGCTATTGAGGTGAAGATAGGATAGTTCCTGAAAGACATGGGCTCAAATCAATTTCCAGTTCCACTCAATTCCATATAAAATTTATCAATTCCAAGTAGAACAATTCCAATGGTTCAGTTGCCAGATCTGGACAAACATTCGCTGGGGGGTGGTGTCCCGACTTCCAGGGAGGTCAATCACTGGCGCTACACCTCCCAGATCTATCCAGACACCGATACGTACATGTAGAAAAAAACCACCACTTTTCCAAAACTGATATCAACCTGACACGCATTACATTGTACCAATAAACTCATTAATTATAATTTATATCGTGAAAAATTTTTAAACATCAAAAAGTTAAGTTAGAAAGCCATGTAAACAAGATAAGTGACATTGGCCATCATTTGCTATGACAAGTCATGATAAATGGTGATGGCAGACATCCACGTGTGTGGGATCATGTTTGTCATCTTCGTTGCCCCCTGTTGACCACCAGGAAAACATACCAGTACAAATGGAAATTATGTGTCAATTTTTATTTTTAAGACCTTGCTAAACTGCCTCAGATAGCCCCCACTAGTGGCATGTCGTTTGATCAAAAACACTGAAAATGCCTTGTAATAATCCACCAGTTACTCCCAATTATCAAATCTTGTTTGTGATTGACTATTGTTTTGGGATGGAATACCACTTAAGCCAAGGGTCGGCAACCTACGGCCGGCAGCAGTATTCTGTCTGGCCCGCGACATCATTCTGGAGTTGAGAATATTTGTGGATTTTAGAGTATTTGTGAATATTTTATCTATCATGAGTTCAGTCGATGAAATTTAAAATTCTCTGGTTACTTACCCAGCTCTTATGTTGTAGCTGGCCATAACATGAACATCTAAGTTGCTCTCTGAAAATATGTAATAAAAACATTAGCAAAATCATTGGAACTGTTTTGCAACTTATTCGATGGGTAAATCGTACAGAGCAGATGATAGTTTTAAGCTTTAAAACACTGAGAGAGGGAATTTTTGAATATATTTTACCCTGAAGAGTGTTGCAGCTGTATTTTGGAGTCTTGAAGAGGGCTTATGTTATAATACTGATATAAGCCTCAACAGTCAAACAGGGTTGTAGCAGCTTTCAGTGACAGTGTTAGATCTAGCTGTTGATGAGCAAATATCCACAGTAAGATTTGAGGGTAGCCAAAGATTTGAATCTTACATAAAGGCCTGCGATGATATGTAGCTCCAAACCCTCTTATCAATAGCTCCACTATTATTTTATCAAAAATTTAGTGAATTGGAGTCAAATCCGAAATTGTCAACTTGATTATTATATTTTGTAGATATAATCATTTAAAATAGATATGGAAGTTTTTGGACACTTAACACATAATTAATCACAAATTTTTATGTTTTCGTTTTAGAAAAGTAGAATCTATTTCAAAATATTTATCCAACTTCAAGCTTCCCATAAATGGGCATTTCATTCTTAATTATATTTTTGACACCATAAATTTTTTGATAGTGAAGCATGGGTCACCAGGCAGAATTCGGACACTTCTGTCAGAATTCGGACACTTCAGTATTTTTTTTAAATAAATTGCAAATTCAAGAAAACAACCAAAGGAACTGTTAATAAATGTCATATACCATTTAAATAAAATACAAGGACATTAAGTCCCCACAACTAGAATGACAGTAAGCACAATTTGGTACATGCTCATCTTTATGATGATAGCTTTGCCTTTGGGGTTTTCTGAATATAATAAAGTGAATTTGTTAATTATCAAATAATATCTTGTGTCTATGAATTGCATGCAATTTATTGTGTTATTCATTATTTCTTTAACCGATTTCATGTCATTGAACTCTATTCAACTTTATTGCATTTATTGTAAAGTTGATATTTAAATTTAGTGTGGTGTCCGAAAACTGAAAGGTACGTTTAATTCACATTCACATTGCAGTATTCGGACATCAAAATGGCAGTATTTGAATAAATCGTACTTTAGTCAATGTGTTTTGGCCAAAAACAGACGAAATAAAAGTAATAAGAGACTGCGAGATGGTTCAAATGAAACCTTGCTTCTTACTACTACCGCATAAGAGCAAGAAACATATCTTACGCTGAACAATGGAAGAGTAATTGAAATCGTTTTATACCTTAACGGAGTATTAGACTACACAAAACAATTTAAAATTTTCGCGGCAAGAGGAGTCGCGTGTGTTGAACGTCATTACTTTATGTGAATATTTCATTGATTTGTGTGTGCCTCAAACGAATTTGTAACGAAGTGTCCGAATTCTGGCCGCGTCCGAAAATACCAATCATCCAATGTGTCTAAACTAGATCTAGACTACTCTATCAGTCTATGTTTATAATGTTAATATAATTGAGTTACTAGTGATGATGATTATTTTATCTAACAAATTCAGTACATTAATCTGTTAACTAACCCAAATATAATACAAGTTAATGTATAATTTTAACCAACGATCTGTAGCCAAAACAAGGAAAATAAGACTCTAGAATAGATCTAAATGGAAAAAGTTGATTTGAGCGATAATATGTGAAAACACGATATCAACACCCGCAAACAAAACACCCCGAATAAATCGCACCTATTTTCTATCTGTATTAAAGAATAACCATTTAATAACATCACATGTAACTAAATACCTTACTCTAATAAACCTTTAAAGTTGTTCCTATGGATTCGACTGCACAGACCTTAAAACGATTTGCCGACTTACTGATTTACATAATTCGATGAACATCGAAAAAACCAACTAACACTCTTCAAGGACAAATAACGTTCAAAATATTTTCATCGTAGATTACGTTGATATTAGAAGTAATAACACATTATTATCATAAATTGCTTTAAGATATTAATTATACATACTGATTTTGGGCCATATCCGAAGAAAAAAAAGTTTATAGAGGTAATACCTTTAGTACTTTATATTTGGTTGTCAAATTTCGGTGGGGCTTTTAGAACAAAAGAATCATACTTTGATTCTGGCTTATATACAAATAACTTTTATATAAAAACATGGACAACTTCTATGCGGAAATATTTCTTTCAACCAACTACAGTATGCATGGTCATCAACTGCATGAGCTAGTGTGTGTGTGTGTGGGGGGGGGGGTTCCATATTAATCATGTCTTTTATAAACATAAATAAAATTCTGATATGTCATTTATATATATATATATATATATATATATATATATAGAGAGAGAGAGAGAGAGAGATAGAGAGGGGGGGGGGAGATAGAGAGGGGGGAAGGGGTTTTATATATATATATATATATATATATAAGTGTCCTTTGTCAGAGTATTATTGATCTTTGTGCACAAAGAAGCTACAACAAGGTGGCTTCTAACTATTTTCCAATTGCACACGAAGTCATGTTCTTGTACAGCAATATAGAGAAGAGGAGGGCATGAAACTCTTCTGTGGCATGCTTGATGGACTCCCCATTTATCAGTAGACACCAGAAGGACTCGAACCTCAAGAACCAACAACATATGCGAGGGATGGACCAACACCTTTGCAAAGTTAGTTGGACATGCGCACCCTACCATCTGATAGCATACAGAAAGATCAGGCCGAGGTTGCCACTGGCCTAATACGTGATCTGCGTGGTGAACCACCAGGAAAACATGTAAGACGCCACACCCACAAACTCTAGTCAAAGCCGCACAAACTGTCCGCTGACAGGCGTGACAACAACAAGACTGTCTCAGACGTACTTAAGGGCATTGGCCATAGTGTAAGATTTAAGTAAGTCAGGCAGTTTTATATGTCAACGCGAATACAAATTATTGTTGAGTAAAGTGTAATAAAAAATACTAATTCGTGGAGTGGAGAATTGTCCGAGTGGGGAATTGTCTGTGTGGGGAATTGTCCGAGTGGGGAATTGTATGTGTGGGGAATTGTCCGAGTGGGGAATTGTATGTGTGGGGAATTGTCCGAGTGGGGAATTGTCCAGTGGGGGATTGTCCGTTTACCGCCTATATACTATCGCATAATTAATTATCCACATGGCTGCCAGCTCAAAGTGATACATGAAATACAAAACTTATTGCGACGTTTCTACCCACACAAACAATTTATGTATTATTTAAATTTCTGTACAGTTAGATTCTTCACTCCTTTTACAAATGTCAACACTTTTAACAAAGACGTATACCCGGAAAACACGACAGTAATCAAATAAAAAACCCCGCTGAAATTCCCGTTTACGGATTTTAGACATCTAGCGTGCAGGCCAAATACATTTGTCTTCGTTTTAAAGGCTAATCTGCATACTGTAGGTCAGCTTAATTTGGCGACAACCAAAATTGGCGATTTCGTCATTTTGAACATTTTGGTGACAGCCAAAAAAAGGCGAATTTTGGTCCGTCAAGAAAGTTGATTGTTACTTGCTTTTCTAGAATTAGCAATTGACAAACCATTGCAATTATTGAATGTCAACAAAGGCAACTCATACGCAAGCTAAAGACATATTGCAAGTAACATGATGAGAAGGTTACACCAAACTGTATATTGGGAGGGGTAAATATAACGTACTCCTATTATTTTTCTATTCTCAGCAAACGAATATAAATTATAACAAATCTCGCACGCAAAATCTATGCCTGGTACAGTGATTAAGTCGGTGACGACTTGATATCCAATCATAAAATTGCAGACACTCAACTCGGCCTTGAGATAACTAGACTCAAACCTCTACACGTACGCTGGTTATTTCATGCATTTGATTTTGCTACTCGATGAACTGATGTTCTTAAACATGGCTGGGGAAAAAACAGGACTATTGATCGCTATTATGAGTGATTCCGATGGGGACAATGTCAGGGACGAATGAACTTTAAGCGAGTGATTGTTTTATTATAAATTGCAATGTGAACCGAATGTTAAATAAATGAGAATATTACACATGTTTAGTGTGTTATCAAAGTAATGCTTTCTGAATATCATATGAAGTTCTATACAACATCATATTTTGGCGACAGGAAAAATTGGCGGTACTGTGTCACTCGCTATTTTTGCCGTTATTTAATATTCGCCAAATTAAACAGATCTACAGTGTTCAGATAAATTCCAGAACATTCATTACACTGGGAAGTTGGGATTGTTGATTGTGACGTTAACACGTTTGATTCATAGCCGGAAGACATGTGTCCAAAATTTAGTAAGTGAAGTAATTTGTGTGTTTGTTCCTTGGTATGTCACAAGTTAATAAATAGATCGTGTCTTTGGTTATTTGTCGGATAGTTGTTAGTATTAGCCTGTAGCCCTGTACTCGGCTGGTCGAGTACTATGGCACTGATACTACACCGGGCCTTGAAACGCTGATCCCGAACGAGCGGTCGAGCTTTAATGTCGCACACTGTATATATATATATATATATATATATATATCCGGGAGTGTATATTATTTTACAGCAGTGTATATCATTTTGACAATAGTATATAATTGTCTTAGGTCAGTAGATATTGTTTCTACATCAATGTATATTGACTGTTCTGCCGAAGTATTGCGGGTTTGAATCCACCCTAGGTAAATCTGATATATATATATATATATATATATATATATAGTGTGTGTGTGTGTGTGTGTGTGTGTGTTTGCTGCAGTCGAATGTGTGTTACGTTAAGGAAGGGGGGCGGCCGATGTGGCTACCGCACGGGGTGGCCAATCTCCACACTACTCCACTATTTGACTTCAATTTCTTCTGCAATGTTTACATTCTATCTGACCAGTTCTTGTCCTAACCAAATTTAAAGCTGTTCACTGGTGATGTCTGTAGTACCGCTTTAGATGACGAGTTGCATCCACTCACCACTCTGTCACTGAAACGCCGTCTAAACAACTCCGTTTAGCATTTGTGATTGGCCAACTATAGATTGCGTTTGATCCTGTTCGAGTTTTCCAGCATTAACCATCGGCTTCTTTCTTGGTGTTTTCCACTGAGTTATTCGCAAGTTTCAATTACGTCACCTCGTTGCCACCATGCAGTAGCACAACATGACTGTAACTTGGGTGCCTTTAGACGATCTTCACACGAGAGCTTATTTTTCAGTGGAATCAGCTTGGTTTCTCTTGTCTGGAGATTCTTAACAGTGTCTATAATTTTCCTATGCCGTGAGTTACACATTGTATTGCCAAATTCCAGTAGTAGACGAATTATTTACTCATAGACTACGCTGAATATCTCGTGGTCCAAAAACTAGAAGCATCTTTTCAGTGATCTGGTTTGTCTTGCAAACGATCTTGTTTATATGTTCCCCAAACAATAGATCGCTATCAACGTATATAACCAGGCCCTTCTCTAGAGGAGTGGTATTCAAAGGAATAATCTGGTTATCCTGCCTTTTGAGTGTGTACCCATATTCGTGGCGTTCCTTTCTTTCCTAGGCGCGTAACTTGCACTTTTGTGGGTGGAAAGGAGCCACTTCTAACACCGCTCTTCTAATGCATCAATATATTCTTGCATCGAGTCACAATCTGCTGTTGGTGTTATGGAGTGAAACAGCTTTGTGCGTTGTCTGCAAATAGTTGGCTGATGACTTCACTCCAGTCTGATGGTACACCATATATTTTTTATTTCTGGCTTCTTTCTGTTAGAAACGATGTGATCTACTTCAGGATAGTTCCACTTATTCTATAGTTGGCAATTTTCCTTGCTTGTCGTTTGTTAGAGACACAATCAAATGTTCATCTGCTCAGTCCATCTTCCAGTTTATAGAATAACTGTGTAGTGCATGACTTCTCTTTCGTAAAACCATGTTGATGTTGTGTAAAGATGTATCCCATTATTCTTTGCCCAAATGATCAACTCCTCTAGATTGCATCAGTTCGGTGTGATTATCACCCAGATATCGGGGTGATAATTGCCTTTATTCAATTTTCTACTATTCTTTTAGATAGGCGAGATATTGACCATTATCCATGCTTTATGTACTGTGTGCCTTCTTCAGGGGACTTCTTAAATATATATAGGTGTTGAGACCGTTCTGCTGTTACTGTTAACAATCTTGAGTGATTACTATCCGGTCCAGGTAACGCTACTCCATTTATTTCCTTCAGTTTGACCGTGACCAGAATTCTTTATGGTGGCATCCACGTATGCGAGTGACGTTATATCCTTGACATGTTCACACTCTGGAGATTCCTTCGTATCCACAGTGAACTCAATAACGAAGAAGTTTGTACAGCCTTCTCTTGGTCTATCTGACATTGTTTCCCATCACTGGATACTTCTGGCATTCCACTATTTATTTTGGTTTTTATTCAAATTTGCTTATAGAATGTTTTCGAGTTGGCTTTCACTTTCCCGCGTTATATGTCTCTCAAATTTTGGTCATCACTTTAGTCTAATCTTTATCATTTTCATTGTCCCGGTTGTCTATTGATATCTTATTATATATCCAGAGTTGGGACAATCGTTACCAGTCATTTATGTTTTTATTTTAAATGTACTTTTGTCAATCTAGTCATTTGATTTTTTTAAAAATATTCTTACATGTAATGTTGGATTACAATTTTACTCCATCTTTTATCCACTACGTGGAGACAGATATTTAGATGTTTTTAAATATCTAATCTATGTTAGAACTGATAACAGGTATTAAGACGCGAACGTAGTTAGTGTAAGCGCCATCAGTGAACCTATAAAGATTATGTGATGTGTTTACAGAATTCTGTAATTAAATCTACTTCCTAATACGTTAAGCCCATATAGCGTAGCTAGCCCATTGAGTATTAACTGTTAGCGACAGAATAAGATGTTTACAAAGTTACGTTAAACTTATTTGCACCTGAAGTAGTTTTATCAAGGATATGGCCACTCTGTTCGTTGTTTCCGTGTACTCTGTTTTCTTCATTTATTCCGCCATATTGTCGGGGGTTTTGTTTCATCTGACGGCACTCCATCAGTTTCTGGACAACGTTTTATAAAGCGGCCGGATGTGAGCCTCTCGTTGGTAAAAACCCACTAATATTATCCAATCGTCATCCAGTCCTCAATCCCATTATCATGCTAATCCTTTATTGGTATTCAACTCAAGATGAGGTCAGTTTGAAGTGTTACGTTGACTATATGATCGATAGGTCAAGCTCTAACGGTAGTGTATTTTAAATGTATGATTATATATCTATGGATACAATTAACAAGCTGATTCTTTTGTGATTAGCCAGTGTATATTATGCATAATGCCATTTTTCGTGATTACAGTTGGGCATTTAATTTTTTTCTGATCGTGATGATAATGGAATCTGCGCCAAAATTGCTGTATAATTAATATCCATGAATACCAACAAAAACTTTATGACAGTTTCTTGTGTACGTCTATGTTTCTGACCATTTTTCCTTTTTTTTCCACCGAATCTTCTTTCTGAGTTATTTATAGGTTTTTTCTTTCTTGTGAACGAATGTAAAATTATATATTTTTAAACTAATCTTGCTTATATTGCCATTTAGCAGCTTCAAGATTTGCTGTTTGACGTTCCAGTGGGACTACGTCTGGAATCAGTACATGGATCCATTTGATTGCGTTGCATCCGGATCCAGAGACGAGAAAAACAAACCTGTACACACGGAATTCCTCTAATCGGTCGTGGCATAATGGCATCTATTGTGGATAGGTATTTGGAAGAACATATATTAATATGACGATGAAGCCATCTATATAATAAGTCATAGTTCTCATATGAGCCAGTGGGTCGACCCCTGCGCTACAAACAACCCAAACATATTTTCACACTGTAATATATTCGAAAAGAATTTATACATACATTATGCTGTATTACACTCCTCGTTTTCTTCAACGGGGTTAATTGTGTGTATTGTTGTGTACACTAAGTATATGTTCGTAGTTGTCATAGTAAATATTTGATTTAATTTCACTTATCTGCCTTAACCAGAAGAAGATATATATCAGATAGATCCATGAATAAATTAATAAAACCAGCACCTCACTTTCAAAATATATAGCGAATGAATTATATATCATATTTATTGGATTGTTTTCATCATAGAAATCAAACTTGAATTCCTAAGTGAATTATCATGCAATCGCTTGTGGTTTGTAACAAGTCCTGGTGGTATCTCAGTACGAAACCGAGCAGTACGTGTATGTCAATCACTCTATTGAATTTTAAAACTTTTTTAATTGATTTATTTTGTACAGTAATTAAGGTTGAATCTAGTTTTATATAAATATATGTAGTACACTCCCAGGTAGTTTTATAACTAGTTTGTCCACGCATTTGTTATGAAAAGTCGTCACTCCCCTGAAGAAACGTCCAGAGTTTGAATTCACGGTTCGAGATTATCTGTGCTTTATTATACACAGATAAAACACACACACATACACACACACATACACAATATTTCACCGCTGAATCACTTTTATAACAGTTTTACTAATATCGGCAAAAGATGTAGTGGTATTTAGTATCTCATGATTGTTTACTTTGCTAGTTTGCTATCCATTCGCTAGGTGGCCGACGAGCGGCAATTTTCCAGGTGGCTGCCCGAGCAGAGCCCAAATAGCTGTCACAGGTGAGTAAGCAACGTTTTTCATTTTCACATATGGAATCTGTACGCCGTGCGTTACTGAGACGCGTTAATCACTCAACCGCTAAATCGGGTTTTCTTAACATTTAATCATAGTTTCGGTTTCGATGAACGTGAAAGCTAACAACGAACATGGCGGGCCAGAAATGGTTTAGTTTGGCCGATGACGGATGAGTGATGTCGTTGTGGGCTGAATTATCGTCACACTGACAGTTGTGTTTATATGCTGGTGTTCGTTGTTCTCAGTTCTGTCATTGTAATGTAAGATTGTTGTTTGGATCTTGTCCAAAGTTGATCGAATTGTAGCCCAGAATCTACCGTTCTGTGATTCTACATTTTAAACATGTTCTGTTGTAGGTGGAGTCACCACTCAGTATTATGGTAACACTAGATGAGTAGATCTAATAGACAGCGGGTAATATATTTAGCTGCTGTGTTGACAGTAGAACTTTATTTTGGCTCTAGCCGAGTCTAGGCAGTGGTGATATGTAGAATGAAAAATGTACTTAGTAACGAAATATGAGATTCTTAGAAAAGTTGGCAACTGTTCTAGTTTCTACTCCAAGGTTGACAATATACATCATGTTTAATGTACATGTAAATTCTGAGACATATTATATGTCAGATATATAATTACCATAATTAATAATACTTTTGATAGTAATATCAGAATACAATATAGTCTTGTTTCCATAACCTGAAACACACACACACACATATATATATACACACACACACAGTATATATATATATATATATATATATATAGTCCACATATGTATAGATGTGTGTAGGTTTTTATTTGTATGTTTAGACTTAATTATGTATAAATTTGTGAAAGTATAGGCTTTAATAAGATTAAATGTATAGCTATTGATGCCACCATATGTATGTATCCTAAAACACACAATACACATAATAGTATAGGTTCTTTGTGTTGAGCTCTAGGGCATAAAAGCCTTGACACAACCAAGGCCATGACAGGCTAATGTTGCCAAAATTACTGACTGTACAGTACTACAACTTTACAAGATAACAGTGAGGTTGGAAATAATAAAATGTAGTGATTAATATTAAATATATTGTACATTTTATGTAATAATACACCAGTCAGGATGTATATATTATATAATGTTTGTTTCTTGTGATGCAAGTTTTTTTTTAAAATAAAACATTTATAATTCCGTCACTTAAGACAGACTTCTCAGTCTAAACACTTTTTAAGATAATTGTGTTCTGCTGGTTTTATTTTTAATTTAATTTAAAATATTTTAATCATTCTTCTAAGAACATGAAGTGTTTAAACTAACCTGTTATTTGAACAGTAATTGTAGTTAATTTAATTGGTTTTAATTATTAGAAAAGGTGTTGAGAAGGTTGACAATTTTTAATTGAGATAATTGTGGCATTTCCAGGTGTAATCCACCTGTTTAACCTGAGTTGAAACAAGCCTCCGTTTTGTGCTCAGCTAATTTTTAGGAATAGTTCATTGCTAAATAATCAAATAAAACAGAAAATAATGTGATCTATACATTTACTATCAATTTATAGCATAAAGGTAACAGTAACTGTTCATACAGCACACTAAACAATAACAAGTGTTCACTAGTTCAACAATGTCTTACAATTTAAATTTCTCCATATAATAAGACAATTAGCTGTTTTCTCTGGATTGAGCCTGATACATAACTTGGTTTAGATGGTACCATTGTTGGAGAATATTCTTTCACTTCAGTAATAAATTGGTTGAGAATGTAATTATAATTCCATTTTGTCAATTCCACATCAAATTTATCAATTCTGATTCAATTTCATATATTTTTATATCCTTTACAAACACAAGAAAAAAGAATTTTTGTATTCAACTTATTCTCTTAAAGGGATAGTCCACCTTCATTTCAAATTTTCAGGACTAATACAGCTATACTCACAAATATTAATAATGTCAAAATGTGTAAACAGTCACCCACATATTAAATAATCTACCGGTAGTTCAAAGTGCTGATTAATTGACTTTTAATGGCCTGTGGGGGCCACCATTTTGAAGCTAGACAGAGACCAGAAGCTCCTGAATGCTGATGTCACTTCAACATATCCAGTTTGCCTGAATCTGTAGAGCCAGTACAAAAGCATGTAAACAAGTGTGAGTAAAGAATTATTCCAAAACTTAACACAACTGCGTTGTTAAAATTACGTCACAAATGACATACAACCATATCAGTTTGAGCCACAAGGAACAAGAAAAGAGGAAGATGATTGAAAATGGCTGAGATATTAACGCTCAAGAGAAACTATAATCCACGTCAGTATAGAGATCGCCGAATCTGGCTTCTGGTGCAGCTGTAATGGCGGCCATCCAGTAATTTGGATTATTTCCCTATATCTATGATATCAGGTATATTTTGTGATTATTATTGTCAAATTTTTGGTTACTATTCTAAGCATTACATATTTATCCCTTTAAGTGATATATACAATAAGATAATATATAATACATACAAACATACAACGTGTCCCTAATCCGAGTACCTACTTGGAATACCTACTTTGAGTAGTTTATATTCCATGTAGGATTGTCATTGAAGAAATATTTCTGAATTAAAAAATTAAATGGTAAATTAATTGTGGATTAAATTATTTTGTAGCAGGCTTCAATTTTATTTATCAATTCCATTTTTTTAAATAAGCAATTCAGAAATTGGAATTGCCCATCAATTCCAGAATTTAATTGACGCCATGTCTGTATTGAAGACACACATAGGACTTAGTTATGTGTAATGTTGTTGTTGAATTATATAACTTTGATGCTGGTCGGACTTGAGATTTATTGGCAAGGGGCGTCTTCTCTGGGAACCAAATTCCACAGACGTATGAGCCAGATTCGAACCCATACCCTGGGGTTTTGCAGCCATGTGCTGTTAGACTGACTCTATATCACTTGCCACAAGGATGGTCAACTAAAACCATTGATACTGTGTGGTATATATCAATATCACTTGCCACAAGGATGGTCAGCTAAAACCATTGACACTGTGTGGTTAGCCACATACATGTAGACCAGCACTGTGTCACAGTGACGGTTATTGTCATTTCCCGGACATCAGCTGAATTAGCCCCACCTCCTAGATTACAGAAATAAATTAACAGATAAGATGAACCTATCACAGAACAAATTAATTAACTTAGGTCACCAATAAAGTCAGTTGATACGTGATCACTATAGTGTGTAGTGTCAAATAATTTCTATCAAAAGTCAAATATATCGAGCATCGGGTTATATTGAATTAAACAATTTTAGTATGATATATTTTTATTAATATGAAATCAATGAACATTATCTTGAACATTTTCTACCTATTAATGTGTATCTGACTTAAAGACAGATACCTTTGCATACTGGGCTTTTCTCACTGCATGGTCTAACTGGTAGCACATTGCATCACAGATCACTACCACCTAAGTTCGAATCTTGGTGTGGGCATATCTGAAGGGTGTTTCATCTTTGACTTTGCTTCATTACCTTTAGACTTTGAGGTCGCTCAGCCCATTTAGCCCACCATTTGCATAAAAGTGGCTGTAAAACATCAATCATCATCTTTTCTTACTGGACTTTTTGAGATAAGTCCAGCTTACCCTTTATTAAAACCCAGGTTTGTAACTGGTTAATTCCATCCCTACCTAAAAGAGTGATTTAATTATATGTGAATATATTCAGATGGCTTCCAAACATCAACATTGCTGAATCTTCTGTGTATAAAATTTCATAGGGAGACTTCTAACTTATAAACTGTACAAAATGGGTTGTGATTTGGTTTCATCATTGATGAATATCCATGACTTTGATATGTGAAACTTATTCTAAATATAAATAAATATGTCTAAATGCACAGACACATTCATTTTATGGTTTTGCAAGCTTTCAGTGGTTATGAGTATGACTATGAGTTTAATAGTGAATATCTTTCTGAAATAAATTTCTGTCCAAATGTTCTCTCTCTCTCTCTCTCTCTCTCTCTCTCTCTCTCTATATATATATATATATATATATATATGTCAATGTCTCACTGTGTGTGAGTGTGTCACTGTGTGTGTGTGTTACTGTGTGTGTATGTGTGATGAATCCTCCCCTCTATCGTATGTTTTCCTTTGCCTTTTTAATATGAAATTCCTTTTACGTTCACACCCAATAATGTAATTATCTCATTCTCGTTGTCTGAGGTAACACCAAACAGGCTTTTAGCTCGTAACATATTTTTATATGAAATTGTCAAATTAAAATTATGGTTATGGTGATATACTTGTCATTCTTTATATAAATAATACCATTGTCTCTAGCCACTAACCCACCATTTTGGAGAAACTCGCATTCTGTTTTGTCCTCAAAGCATTCTGTTATCCTAGTTACAGATGATGTTAATCTGTGACTGTTTTTTTAAAATTTTGATCTACATCTGTTGTAAATAGGCAGCGAAGATATAAAAATATTGCGACATCACTGGACATGGTGGTGTAAATTTATTCCCATATGGAGTACATTCTTTCATGTGTCCTTAACGAATTTGGGTTGTTTTGGAAGAAACACGAACCTCATAATTATAACTCATTAAAAATGTGAGTAATGTAAGCATTCATGCATGAACAAGTCAGACACAGAGGGTACACTGCTATGCTGTTGGTAGCGTATTGTACTGCAGAGTGCTAGATGATAGGATTGAATTTCAGTAATACATTTGTCTGTTGGATGTTTCATCCATCAATAAAAGGTTACGACCGGAGCATCACCCTTCCCTGAAGAGTTGCCAGTTGGGCATATGCTTCAGATGAGATCTTAGCTGAAGTTAAACAAACAGTCACTGATTAACATAGACACACACACACACACACAGACACACATTAATAGATACATATTTGTACATTAGATCACTGTGCATTCTCATATACCTGAGGTTGTTGTGTTTTCTGCAGATTGAGTAAATATTTTAACTGCCAGAACATAAACAATACCTATACACACAGTCAGTGCCCACCTGTGAATACATACACTGATGAGTACGATGGTTTATGATAAATAGTTAGATCACATTATAGAGGCGCTGACCAAGATATTGTGGAACATTCCATTATTAATTATTCACCGGCAGTCAGTTTTTGTTAGGTAGGTGACCTGTACGTTGACATTCCTCTCTGTACGATGATGCCTTTAAGGCCGACAGCAAAATATCATGTCATACAATGGTGCTGCTCGCTTGAGGCTCGTATAAGGAAACTGGATATTTATGGCCTCAGTCAGTGTAGGTGTGTGTATATATATATATATATATATATATGTATGTATGTATGTATGTATGTATGTATATGAGTTCCTTGTTAAGAGTTATGTTGAAATTTGTTCCAATATGTTTAAGTTCCTTCACATCAAGCCTGTACTTCGTCATGAGATGTTATTGTTGTATTTTTGCTCATTGGCAGTCGGATGTGGAATAGTTTAGTTGTGTGTAAGTTGATCTACCACCATAGAAATGGTGGCTCGGTCACGTGCAGATTTTGTGCTTTGACGTGAAATCTTTATGGATTGTTGGCCAAAAGATGAGTATGTCTTGTCTGAAATATTTATTGCCTGTACTTCATAAAGTGATGGCACACACCCCAAGGTATCTCTCTCTTTCTGTGCGTGTGTGTGATGTGATGTGATCGCATGGTATGATAAGCATATACTTATGATACGATGTTGATATTCGATGTTGTCAATTGGTGATGCCATTTTAATCGATGTCTGAGAAAGTTTGAAAATTGACATTAAGTTATAAAGGACCCTTATCATGGCCAAACATGGTATTATTGTATTTAGCTTATACTGTTACAAGTTTGTGTGTGTTTTAGAATAAGGCAACAGAATAATGAATTCAAACTCTGGGTGATTCATCAGGGATCTGATTCCAGAACAGCAATTTTTTATGCCGAGACATGTGCAGTCCCCAGCGTGTGTGTTTGTGAGGTGTGTTCGTGTATGTACATGAATGCTTGTACTTGACTCTGTGTGGGCGTGGGTTGGTGAGATACCTGACTTACATTAATGACCTGGCAGTGGTTCACTGCCTTCAGTGTGTAACCAAGTAACTATCTATAACACGCCATCACCTGTACAAAGGTAATGCTATATGTCTTTAGCTGGCTCCTCGAGGAGCCTCTCATCTCAACATTCAAACTGCTCTGTAATTCACTAATTGTCATGTTTAGCATGATGGTAAAGGTGTCATTCTTCACACAGACACTTACATCAATTTGTGATTTTATTGACTGTTGTCGTGGTGATAATACATCGTTATAGATGCTTGTAACGCTGTATCATAACCTGTCCGTGTCTTTGTTTTTCTCTCCCTAGACGCATCTCGCTGCTGCTAGGTCAGGTGTGTCTACTCCTATGGTGTCCACCAGGTGGCGTTGATGATGTGAGCCGAGCAGTGAACTGATTAGAGGGCTCAAACATATACACAAATAGCTACTGGTCTCACTGTGGACGGCCAGCATCGTCGATATTGATGCGATGTCAGTGTTTATGTAAGTTTACAAACTAATACATCACAGCGTTTGTTTCGATGCGTTGTTCTCAGTGTTGTTGTTGCCATTTCTGACGGATTAACAAGGCCATGTTGTAGATGTTCAGTGATTGGATGTGCTGTTCTGAAGTGAGGTCGTGAATACGGAACGGGCTTCCACCACGCCTATTTAGCTCGGCCAAGATGTCGGACTTCGATGCAGCGGGAGATGTTCGCTCGCCCTTCGGACACGCCGCCATCAGCATGAAGGGAACGAATGACCGTTGGGTACAGATACAGCTGAACACGTTCACGAACTGGGTGAACGAGCAGCTGCTGGATATGGACAGCCGCGTCACCAATCTAATAGGCGACCTCTGCGATGGAATCAAGCTGTGTTACCTGCTCGAGGTCGTTCAGGGACGTAAGATCGGCAGAATTATCAAGAAGCCGATGAATCAACACCACTACATTGAGAACGTGAACTTGGCCATCAAGGCCATGATCATGATAACATCAAACTTGTTAATATTGGTAAGTAATTGTCTTATTATTATCATTATTAGTGTTTATATTGGTCATATCAGTTTTGGTAAGTGTCGTTAGGTGACCTGCGATGTTTATGTTATGTGATATCTATAGATTTGATGACAAAGAGTGTCAAACACTTGGGTATGCACATACAGCAGAACAGGGACTCATACTCACATATTCACTCGTATATACAAGCATACAGACACACACACACACATAAAGAGAGAGACTAATGGTGACTTGGTAGGAAATGTTAGTATTCCGCATTCAGGTCACTGATGAATTACCCAGATGTGCCCATGATATGAATTGTTATTCTCTGTGTCAGTGCCTTGTGTTGGCAAATACATTTATTAAAATGTAAGAAATGCACTAAATGAAATCAATCTAACAAAATGTTCTCCCGATCTGTTAAATATTTAATATGGCCGACCTGTAGATTGCTAAGCTCAGAAGAGAACCGTATTTAGATATTGAACGTTTGATGCTGTGATGCTGGTTGTGCATGGGTCCTTCCACAGGGAAAGTTAAAACAATTCCTCTCAAAGGTTAATAGATGGGACATGTCTGCATGCCTAAACTCATATTTATTTGAACAATTGAATTGGTGCCAGGATGTAGAAGATATAAACATTCATACTCATAATTATCAACTTTAAATTTTAATCATCCATTTATAACTGGTCCTACCTTTTGGCCGTAAAACATCAATCATCATCATCATCAGAACTGGTCCTACCTTTTGGCCGTAAAACATCAATCATCATCGTCATCAGAACTGGTCCTACCTTTTGGCCGTAAAACATCAATCATCATAATCATCAGAACTGGTCCTACCTTTTGGTCGTAAAACATCAATCATCATCATCATCAGAACTGGTCCTACCTTTTGGCCGTAAAACATCAATCATCATCATCATCAGAACTGGTCCTACCTTTTGGCCGTAAAACATCAATCATCATCATCATCAGAACTGGTCCTACCTTTTGGCCATAAAACATCAATCATTATCAGAAGTGGTCTTACCTTTTGGCCGTAAAACATCAATCATCATCATCAGAACTGGCTCTACCTCAACTTCACTCCAATGCATAAAGATTATGATTTGTTCAGGATGTTCAGCAGCAAACCATGCTTGTAAATCTGAGACTGACAGATGAAATGTGTCTTTTACCAGGAATATTGAATAACTTAGGTTTACTTAAAGGTGATGGGAAAAGAAATTTCACATTTTGAAGTAAATATAACGTAACGAACAATTATTATATTCCCTATCAGATGCACTACCAAAGAAACAATTCTTACCATCAGCTTTCATATTTCCATTAAAATGATCACATAATCCTTAATTTCCAAACTTTAACGAGCCCCTGCTAGTGTGTACTACCTCGCTATGGGTCATTGTGCGACGTCATCTTTGCCAAACATCACCTAGTGCCACAGCTTTTTTACAAGCGTTCTGACCAGTTGACAGACAAAATGTCAGATTCTGACAAACGTTTTGACGTTCTTAATCTCAAGAATATCAAGCCCTAAAGCTTTGAACCACTCGCGAAAAAGGTCACAGACAGTATTAATTAGCTGCAACAAGTGCATACGTGGACCCATAGCAGCGATCTGTGTCGTCAACACTCGGCCCTCAATAAAAGTTGGGCCCTCAATAAAAGTTGGATTGGCGTGTATTTGTTTGTGTTGGTATAAGTTTAATTGATAAGTCAACACACTGGGCCTGAATGCAGTATTTCTCTCCTGCTATCGCATAAATTCATGGTATTTGTCTGTACATGGGCTGCACGGGGCTCACCCATATGTGGTCTATACAGGGATGTGCTGCTCTGGGTGTGTGTTTTAGCTATTTTATTTTGGTCAGGTTTTGACGGCACTTACACGTCGGATATAATCATTGGTATTTGATGTATGTTTCTTTGTACAATTGCATGCGACACAATACACCATTTTATATGTGTAATAAAGCCAATATGGAACACTTTTAAACACAGGTTAAATAAGGGCCCGGTGGAGTATTTGGGGTCTTTGTTTGGCAAAGATGACGTCACATTCCGAAGATTCTCGATATACATCTCTAATTGAAATTGATTTTAATATATAACTAACATTTTGACTAATTTGGGAAACCTTTTCCTGTATAATTTAAATATTGTTTTAAAAATTTACTATTTTTAACATAATTGTTTTCATGTTTACATCAGCTCTTGTACGGATAATGTAGAGTTATATTAATTAATTATGACTGGTTTATCTTCCTTGACCTTAGTATTGTGTAGACTGGAGCTGCATTTTCACGCTGCCGGTTATAATATTGACAATATTAATGTTTAAACTTTA
Source organism: Paralvinella palmiformis (assembly GCA_025642065.1). Lineage (NCBI taxonomy): Eukaryota > Metazoa > Annelida > Polychaeta > Terebellida > Alvinellidae > Paralvinella > Paralvinella palmiformis. Next base: position 249,924 of record JAODUP010000271.1, read on the forward strand.
ATACACCCAGTACATATTGTGTTGATTACCATCTGATTTCTCCACTGCAGGACACCTTTATTAATGCTGTGTTGGGGGAATCACATGTTTGCAGTTAGTATAGCTAGGGAGCATTCATTTATTGCACATCTGAAACTGGTTTTAAAATCTGTCCGTCACGATTGTCAGGCGACCAGAAATCAGTTTGATATCTGGTTAACTATCATCTGGTCTAGGTACAGTAGTTTGAACGCCCCACAATGCATCATCAAGTTTTCAAGAATGATGATGATGATTGATGTTTTACGGCCACTTTTGTGCACATGGTCGGCTTCCAAAGGTAATGAAGCGCAGTCAAAGATGAAACACCCTTCAGATATGCCGACGCCGAGATTCGAACACGGGGATAGTGATCTGTGGTCCAACACACTACCAACTAGACCACGGAGGCGCCCCCCCCCCTTTTCAAGAATGAGAAAAACTATAACCTTCCATTTAATTTTGATCACAGAAATCACGGAAGACCAGTCATACAACAATTTGGATTATGTAAATACATACTGTTTAGAAAGACGCTCTATCAACCGTTTTCCAGAAAAGAAAAAAAACAAATTCTGCTTGTCAAGATTAGAATTTGTAAAAAAGCTTTTATTATTATTTAATAATTAATAACATTTGATCTTTCATGATATAATATAGGGAATAATGTAGGAATTGCTGATTAATTCCTGGATTATTTATGTATGGGGAAAAATTGGATACAATTTATCAGGTTACTAGTAATACAGTCTCTGTTATCGGCTTCTGTCGCGTTCTTATCAGAAAATACGATCCAGTTTGTTAGGTTGACCGTGTTCAGTGAAGCGCGTCCAGTTTTGGATCCTGTTCAGGCGTTGCCATGGTTATGCTTCGGTTGTTGCCATGCTTCATTGATTGATGACAGGTATCATGGTCAGCGAGAAATCGGAATGGGTAATTGGAGAGGATACCTGGATTGTTTGTTATGAGTATGACTGAATCGGTCACTTTTGGTGGCTTTTAATTAGTGTTGTGTCCGTCCGTCCGTCTGTCTGTCTGTCTGTCCAAACTAAGATCAGAAGGAAATTTTAAATAATTGGTTGATGCTTTAGTCTATGCTTCTGGTACTATATATATATATATATATATATATATATATATAATTTCTATTTGTCTGCAATACCACCAACTGTCTTTTTAAAGCTTTACCTGAGTGAAGATACAGGATTCTTTAATGTCGTAGTGCGTAGAAAACACCCCACTCCGAACCTACAGATCTGGGTTTGAATCCCAGTGTTCCCTATATTTATCGGATGCGTCTCCAAGAGGCTGCCAAGAGCAATACGTTTCAGGATTGACCAGCAGCTAGGCGGAACTAAACACTCATTATCTCCCTCATCTTGTGGGCGAAATACACCGAATCTTGCCTTGACAGACGGCGGTTGGAATTGATCCAATCTGGCAAGTTTGACTTCGTAAATCCTGTATGATGGAGGTCATTTGTGGCTAAAAGCCGAGGTCGAATGTTGATATCCTCAGCATAATAATTGTTGGATGTTTAAGTTAACTGCGTACAACGCTGGCGACAGGCTATTGGGATTTTTGTTTGGAGGTGGGGGGTGGGGGGGGGGTGATAAACTCCGTGATTTGTCATGTCTCGGGGGTCAGTCCTTGTTTGTTCGTGTACAGACTAATGGACACGTCGTCACACGTCTCGGCCAGAAAGGTGGCTGCTGTGAATTATTTCTAAAGGATGGCTTGGATTGTCCAGACATTGTATTCGCGATCTATGATTATCTGTGTCAGTGCATTTTTACCCACTGTTTGCGCGCGCGCGCACACACACCTCATAAATAGTGTATTTTATACCCACTAGGGAGTCTTATCTCCGCTAATGGTATGGTGATACACCTGTTTCGCAAATTACCACCACTCCGTTATTTATTATAGTAGTCGTTATACCTTGTTAGCATAACCCTGATATATATATATATATATATATATATATATATACTGACGCACATGCATATAAAATACAGAATGCTGGCTGTGTGGATCAAGTATGCACTCAAGTATGCACACACACACACAGAGAGAGAGAGAGAGAGAGAGAGAGAGAGTGGATTATGTGTGGTGTACTGAGTTCACGATCTAATCAATAAATCGACCGCTTCACTGATCGGTGGCCGGTCGGAGCTGATCTCTGTTAGGTGGCTCCACCTGGCGTTTAGTTATAACATTATATAGACTAATAATAGTAATACGTGATATTTACTTATATATAGCGCCTTATCCGTCTAGATAGCTGCTCTAACGCGGTTTATGTTATCATTGTCATCCCTGACTCAGACCTGGTCCAATGCAGTACATACCTCAACCCCCAAGGAAGCATACAACGCATGCTGCCATTATAGGCGCAAAGCGTTACTCAGACGCATACACTGACATAGCCATCACGGCCTGTGTCAGGGTCTCATTTCTGGCTGAGTGAACCAGTCGCTACATGACAGCATTGGAGCTCCGAAGCCTCGAACCCGTGACCCTTTGGATGCGAGTCCTATACTCTAACTAACTGTGCCACCACGGCTCGACATTAAAAATTATAAATTATATGTCAGGAGACAACTCCGGTAATTCAGTGAGTGGATTGAGAAGGAAGGGTGGGAGGGAGATAGAGGACTGTTTTAATAATTCATTTTAATATAGCAGACTAAACCCGGTCATAATTAGCTAGTAATCTTTATTACAAAACTGATGGAGCTGACATGGACGTTTTTCTTTACACCTGACTGCTCCAAGTTGTAACACTGATGTCTTTACTATCAAACCAGTTATGGATCTGCGTCCTTCCCTTGGTATCTTGGTGTCCACTGAATGTACAGAGTGTCCTTCACACACACACACACACAAACATATATATATATATATGGGAACAATTTGTTAAAAAAATATTTGCAACAATTGCTAATCAATTATAAAATTGATTAGCAATTGCATAGTTTGTGTAGTAGGTTAGAATTAGTCTTAATTTAGTCATATTTTTTTTTTGCAAATACACTACTGTGTTATATAAAATAGAAACTGATCTAACTTAAAATAATTACGACAAAACATTGTCTGCAACTTCAGTTTTATTTGACTTGACACTACTAGCGGTAGCGTGTTGGACCACAGATCACTACCACCCGTGTTCAAATCTCCGCGTGGACATATCTGAAGGTTGTTTCGTCTTTGACTTCGCCTCATTACCTTTGGAGGTCGCTCGGCCCATTTGGCCTACCTTGTGCACAAAAGTGGCCGTAAAACATCAATCATCATCATCATCATCATCACCATCTTGTCACTACGACTAAAAAATGTCACTTGAGCGAACACCGTTACATTTTCACGAGTAAATCAGAGTAGATATGATAGATCTAGTGTGTTTCCCTTTCATTTTCCAAATAGTTCTCATTGCAGCAATACATTATCACTATCAGTATGTATGTATTATATGCAAGAAATAAGTGACAAAGTAATTGTTATTGTATAAATCTGAAACGACTGTTTTAATCAAGTATATACATTTAAATTTTAACAAGCCAGACATATCGTCCAACACATATAATTTGAAGTTCAGACAAATTAATTGTTTAAATCTACAGCCAACTCAATTTTCCAAATAATCTGTCGTCACAATTATACGTGTGGTAATTAAAAACTGCAGGTACCATGCAGTGCAAGAACACTGCCAACGACTTGCTTATCCGAAAAGATTTAAAGTATTTACGAACAACTATTAAAACAGGGCAAAATCTAATTTTTTTCACACGGAGCACTGTTACAGATGCGTTTATTCCAAAGGCAATGGCTACGTATACGTGAGCCGTATAAGTTTAGATCTGTAGTTTAAACGTACGCGAGCCATTATGCATGCATATGTTTTTATTTCCGGTTACATGAGTTTTAATGTCATTAGTCTAACTGCCGTATATTTAGTACTGGGGTCTAAACGTATGTGAATTATTTAGCACGTGCGTGTTGCTATACACAAGTTCTACAACTACGAGGCGTACTGCTGTATCTTTAGACTTAAAATTAAAAGTATTGGAATTTTGTAACCGTTTAATTGATTAAAGTTGTACGCAGCTAAATGTGAGAATAGTTTTATTAACTAAATCAACAAACGTAAATGATAAGATAGACGCGAACTCACTGCGCCATTGTCGTTTCAAAAACAGATGCGCGCGCATCCTCACACAAAAACAGATGCGCACGCACCTTGAAGTACGTTTAGACTACGGTTCTAAACGTACGACTCACGGACGTGTAGACACTTCGCATTCCCCAAAACATCTCCGAACTAAATATAAAGTCAGATAGTGGTTCGTCATTTTACGTGACGCGGTTTAGGATTGCGTAGCGATCTGTGTAACTTGTACAGTGATTCGCGACAGGATACTGAACAGAATGTTCGATGATATATATATTTATGATACAAGGTATATTCTGTAGTATAGGGAAGGACATCACTAGTATAGAGTGTATCAAGTACTTTCTTAGATTTAGAGGACATGCTTTATATTTTTTCCCACTTTTCAAAGCTGTTTCCATTACACCATACCATATATATATATATATATATACACACACACACACACACAGTACGTGTTTCCCCTGGGTAAAAAGGAGCCCGAGGCAGTCAGTCAGTCATAGGGGTTTGATGTGATTTGTGTGATTCCATATAAAATTTTCCCGCGTGTTTTCAGTCTTTTTGGCCGAAACTTTTCATGCCAAGAACATGGCAATACAATAGAAATACAGAATGGATAACAAGAAAAACACAACAGTGCATATGTGTGTGTGTGTGTGTGTGTGTGTCAGTTACTACCCAAAAAGAGATTGGTGGGCGAATGACATAAACAAGAGCCGGCTTCAACAAGGAGCATACCATAATCTGGTCAAGGAACTGCAATTTGATGGGGATAAATTCCAACAATACTTCAGGTTGATCAGAGAATCTAAAATCCCGTCAAATTGTTCGAGAAACACCTGTCTCTGACGTCATATTATGGATCCCCCGTCTTTTTTTTTACGAAGTTGCCGTATGAAACGCAACGTGGAGCGATTCAGTTTGCCGTATCCGTATTGATACGCAAGCCGCGGGACAAACGATACAGTGGCGTAGCGTCGGGTTGGGTGGCAATACTATAATTTTATTATTTTCCTCCGATTTTGAGGTATTATTTTGGGGTAATGGTTGTTTTCCCAAATGGATTAATTTTAAAGTTGGCGCCATTTGTGGTCGTGCTGACATTTTTTCCCCCCCCCCCTCTCCGTAGGAAAATATTTTCTGTACAATGTACGTTTGTTTAGTGCTGCTGAAGGTTTGCCACGCTAAGGAAGAAGGTGTCCAATTTGGCTACCGCGCACAGGGCGACCAAAACACGCGCTACTCCACTGAAATCGTATGCCGCATCCGGACATAAGGAAGCGCTCTCGCCCGTTTACATGCTTTCAGGTTTTTGCCGTATCCCCCGTACTGCTTATATGGAATCTTAGCTTCAAAGATATGATTGGTAAATGCGACATGTTGCAGAAATGTAAGCGATTTTGTGGCATCATTTTATACCGCTTGTTGGCGATGAAACGTTGTGAAATAAAACATGGCGTCGCCGAAACAGCTATATTTGCGGCGAGGCGGTGTAAAAAATTAGGCTGTTGTCACGTATCCGAGCATCGGAATCGTGTTCGTTGACGATAAAGGTCCGGAACGACAAGCCGAGCATCGGAATTGTGTTCGTTGGTGATAAAGATCCGAGCATTCAGCATTTGAACCATGCATCATCAATATTATTATAAATCTAAGCAATTTCGTGACCGTTTTTAATTTTTCAACTGCTCGCATCAGTTTCAGAGACGGGAGCTTAGTTGTAATTACTGCTACTAGCGTTTAATAAAGATATTAGATTAAACCTATTAATCAACATGATAATAAGATTAAAAAGAAAATCTGACATTTATAATAAATGCATTATTTTATGATTCTCGCAGCCAAGGAAATATAAATTTCTATAGGTATATTATTTATTCACTTTTTTATTCTAAGTGGGGTTATTCCAAAGGCAGTATTTTTTCCGTGAGATTTTCAGATTTGGTCAAATTCAAGGACATTTCCAGGACCGGGAAAATTAATTTGTTATATTCCAGGATTTCTAGGACATCTGGGAACCCCGATTATTTGTAAAGCCGCACAGCTGTTCTATCGATCGTCTATTTCTTTGATTTTCGTTTGTACCTCATCAAACCTATCAAAAGCATCTTCTACTTTCAACCTAAATATAACTACTACATATACTCCGCCATATTTGAGCGGAAGTAATAGCAACCGAGGAATAATTGGCGCATGCGCATTGAGTGTTCGGACCTATAACGCTGAGGTACGGGTTCCGATGCTCGGATACGTAACCACTTCAATATATATATATATATATATATATATATATATATATATATATATATATATAACAGGAAATTATAATATCTTTGGGGCAGAGTACATCAGATTTATTTTCCTTTCATAATAAATTGTATTATCCAGATGTTGTTGTCATGTTACATATGTTTTAGTTAAGTTGTGTTTGCGGCAATTACAACAAAATAATCAACTCTATGAGTGAATTTGAATAAGAACCAAGGATTAACTTTTTATTATCAAGTTTATCCAGACTAAACGAGCCAAAAGTTAACTTTACGCTGCAACAAAACAAAACAAAAACTCGGGCTGCCAATTCAGAATTGGAATTGCTACAAAGACATTAAATCCTCAAATTGATTTACCATTTAATTCTTTTAATTCAGAAATATTTCTTCCATGACAATCCTACTTGGAATATAAAGTATAAACTACTCAGAGTAGGTACTCGGAGTAGGTACACGTTGTATGTTCGTATGTAGTATATATTATCGTATATATCACTGAATAAAAGACTAACTTGAATAAAAAATATTGACTTGATTATTTAAATATTTTCATCTTACTCAGAAATAAACTGTAATCACTTTTAAAACTTAATTCCAGCCATTTAATGCTGTCAGTTTGTCAGAGATATGTCATGTTATAAAACACTAATCCAGGGCAGGACAACGCTAGTCTGGTAAAAGTGGTTTTCAATGCTGGATCAGCAGGTTATCTCTAATGGTTAAATAAACCAAAATATAGGAGCAAGGATTGCTGATTAAGCACCCAATTTTATTGCCACAGTTTGGCTGTGTGTATGGACACCTTGTACATGTGCGTTTGATGGTGTTTACCTCCTGAATTGGAGATAGTCCCCCCCCCCACACACACACACCCACACACCTTGGTGTTAACAGACTAGATTAGGTATAAGTCTGGGACAAGTTGGGGTTGAAAATTGTATGTGAACTTTTTATCGCAAATATGAGAAGAGGGTAATAGTAACCTGTTGTTATTGATATCCCCTGTGGGTACAGGGAACCCGGGCGACCACTCCGGGTGAAACGTTTCCAGAGATTAATTTCTCGGCTCACAACATCGTGGGTGGCTGACCACGTTAAGTGGCGGCTGCCGTCTCCACTGATTTACTAAAAATAAAGGGAGACGACAAAATCCCCCTGAGGACGTAAAACACTCTGGCAGGGACCACCCTCATGGTATTTCGGCTAAATCTTTCTGTACTGCTCCCCTGTCAGTGGTGGGGGAGGAGGGAATTTCTCAACCACTCCAACATAGAGGCTGGTCATTCTCCCGGAAAAACAAATCAATCAAGCGGTAATGCCTTTTGTCCTCGAACACATAACAGTGTTTACCAATTGTTAAAGGTCCGACGAGCATTTTCTTTATGGACATTTCCCAACTTTCATGTTATCTATTGAACCAGATAGTGGTTATCGACGACTAAATGGTTTGGTTGGTTTGGTTTTGTTATTCGGGGAGAATCCCCGGGCTGTCGCTTAATCAGCACAGCCTCTATGTTGGAGTGGTTGAGATACCTCCTCCCCCACCACTCACAGGGGAGCAGTACGGAAAGATGGAGCCGAAATACCCTGAGGGTGGTCACTGCCAGAGTGTTTTACGTCCTCAGGGGTTTTTAACGTCCCCCTTTATTTTAAATAATTCAGTGGAGACGGCAGCGCCATTTAACGTGGTCAGCCACCCACGATGTAGTGAGCCGAGAAATTAATCCCTGGAAAAGTTTCGACCTCTTACGGGGTTCGAACCTGCGACCGTTGGCACCAAGTGCCGGGTGCTTAACGGCTAGGCCACCGGAGCTCACTGACGACTAAATGTTGGGCTATTAATATTTATGATATAAAACTGATGTTAACACACATACACACGCACACCAGGGCCTACAAAATCAAGACACAGCCAAATTAAGTACCTGGTACAATAAAATCATTGTTCCCGGCATTCACATCACAAACAACAGAATAGCAGACGTACACATATACGCCGCCTCCGCTGCTGGGTGCACACAAAAAGGTTTGTCGGCCCAAATAATAAAGCACTCTGCTTACATTGTAACCAAAACTCTCTGTCCCCGTCCACTATCTAATTAATTGTCCCGCCTTCCCAGGCTGCCGACAACCTCTTAAACAACTCTTAACTCCGGCACAACACAACCTAACCGACATAGAAAAAGCAGTCATTATAATACACAAAGTCACAGCCACGCCACACATAATAATACCCTTATTTAAAAAAGACCCATACATCTGGCAAAAGCCAACAACACACCCTAAATTTTGTAAAGGTTCGGCACCGGTATGTCCGGGACCGGAACTTTACAAAGCCATTTTCAGATACGGAAACTCTACGGAGAAGGACCCCACCACAGAGGCTGTGCCAAACAAGCGACAACCTGGGCATACTCCCTGCCTGGAACTCCCTGCTTGAACAGGTGATACTTGTGCTAGTCTAAACAGCTTCAAATCAAATTTGGATAAATTTTGGAAAGGGCAGCGCTATCGATTGCCACGATTAAAATGAGATATACATTCAAGAAATACAACACAGAAGGACCGGAATACCATAACAGGCATTGCCTTTAAATTCCGTATATATGGTATCAAGGTATCGAACTATAAGCAAGCAAGCAAATACAGACGTAGCATCTCTTCAGTGTATATTTCAATTCTGCCATAGCCTTGTCGGCTAGAATATCTTGCTACAGACGCCGCCAACGTGTGACAATCACGTCGATATAGTTCGACTGATGTGATTTCTTCAACCTCCTATATTTTTGTTTGAACATCTTCAAAGATATGAAAGCCTCAGCCTAACTCTAGACCGAATACAACTGCATTGTGCTCAGATTCGGGAGCCAGCGCATGCGCGTTGAGTGCTTGGACGTATAGCGCCGAGGAACACGGTTCCGATGTTCGTCTACGACTCTGCGCAACCACTTCGATACGGAAACTGCTGATCCATGTTATAAACAAAGACGTCTCATTGATTAACTGGATCGTGTTTATTGTCTAGTGACCACACAGTGAATAGAATTAAATCAATGGGGATATTAAGTCTGTGGTGTGTGTGGGTCAGATTTTTTGGTGATTTTCAACATCGTATGGTAGAACATATAACTAGACTAGGGTTTGTTGGATGAATTTTACGGCCACCTTTGTGCACAAGGTAGGCGAAATGGACCGAGCGACCTGCAGCGGTAAGGAGGCAATGTTAAAGATGAAACACCCTTCAGATAGGCCCATGCCAAGATTTGAACTCCGGTGGTTGAGATCTTTGGCTAACCACGCTACCAGTTCGACCATCTTCATGCCCCACTTCAGTGAGGGTTTTTCAATAGTTTTTAGCCGAGAAACAATATCCAGTTAAAGATTTGTGTCATGGTGGAGTGTACTTATGTCATGGTAGAGTGTACTTATTTTTATGTTCTGGGAGGGGGGAGGGGGGGGGTTGGATTTTAATTATACATCTTTCATCCATGCCCAATGTACTTGAAGGTAGACTATTCACCTGACCTTTATCATAGAGTACAGTTATGTTCGATCTGGATCATTACTACATGATATCTCAGGGGATGCCTCATCAATAAAAGATGTTACCAATCAGTTGTGTTCGTTCATGGCTCATCGTGATAGATAGTATTTATTGTTAACAACTGTCACCAGTATTATGATAGTTTTTTTTCTCCAAATATGGCAATGACCAAGAAGTCAGTAATATATAATTTTCTAAGCGATATTCAGAATAATATTTAAATTGTTATGTTAAACAGCTATGAATTCCATACATACATTTTGTGGTATACTACCCTGGAAGTGGTGATAAATTTTACTATGTTATATGTGGTTGAGTAATGTTCTATCTTCCATTATTGTGATGATGATGATGATGATGATGATGATGATGATACCAGTAACATGGCCCTGTCTGGAGTCCCATGTCGAGACGATGACATCCTCGTATTATTAATCCATAATTTTATTAGACTAATTTCGGCTCATTTTGGGACTCCGTTAAAGTTTATTAATGAGCTCCACTTTGTTTATCACTTTTCCAGTGAATTGTTCAGAAAATAAACATCAATTCTGGATCACGAGAAGACGGAAACTAGACCTGAAAATCCAAATAAATCTCCATTTAGAGATACCTATAATAATCTGTTTATGATCCATCTAGAATCACCAACGATTGTCACCTGAATAATTCAGTGACATCTCGGTCGATGTACATACCTTGGTGTGTTTGAAAAATGCCTTGATTTTCACAGCCCATTGGGCCCACATAGTGTGATAAATTAAGCCCAGTGGGCCCGATGTGCTGTGAAACGTCTGCCCAGTTTTATACATAGCGATGATGATGATGATGATGATAATAAAAAAACTATTACATTTATTGTTTGTACATGTGTATGCACTGTCCACAAAATGTCATATTCTGAAGATCTATGTACTCACTGACTGATAAAGCCCAACGTCAAACCCCAACTCACTCACTCACTCACTCACTCACTCACTCACTCACTCACTCACTCACTCACTCACTCACTCACTCACTCACTCAACTAAACTCAACTAACAACAACTTGTTGATATTCTCATCGTTTACACATTAACAGGAAGTGAAGACATCGTCAATGGCAACCCGAAGCTAACAATGGCATTGATATGGCATCTGATATTAAGATACCAGATTGGCAAGAGTAAAGTACCACCAAAGAAGCTGATGTTATCGTGGATTAATGCCGTGATACCAGATCTAAATATTACAAATTTCTCTACAGATTGGAATGATGGCAGAGCTTTACAGTAAGAATCCCCCCCCTCTCTCTCTCTCTCTCTCTATATATATATATATATATATATATATATATATATTTGTGCGTGTTCCTGTTTTAAAAATTTCAATATTTTAAAACCCCTTTTAATGGTATTCAAATATTATTTTTTTAACTTTTTTCTTATCTTTCAAAATTGGTAAATATAAATATTTTATAAGTAAATGAGATTATCTTTATGTAATCTTTCTTCTTCAGAGCTTTAATTGAATACTGCAAACCTGGAACATATCCTAACTGGAGACAGACAAGTAGGAAAGATGGGTAAGTCAAATGTGATGGGGCAGTTGGAACATAGGACTCATAACCGAAGGGTTGCGGGTTCGAGGCTCTGAAGCTGCAACTATGCCATGTGGCGATTGGTTCACTCAGTCAGAATTGAGAATTCTTTGCACCTATAATGTCGGCAGCATGTGTTGTATGTGCCCTTGGGAGTTGAGGTGTGTGCTTGATCGAAACAGCCTTGTGTCAGGGATAATAATACTGTAAAGTTGCTTAGACCAGCTGTCTAGTTCGGATAAGTCCCTATATAAATCTCACGCGTTATTAAGTCACATGGCATTCACCAGGTGGCAGCACTTTATGGCGCATGACAAAATCTGCATTGGGCAGGTTATGTTGAAAGAATAAGGACATACATACATGCACGCACACACACATGTTTGTTTGCATGCATGTGCATAACACACACACACATACACAGAGAGGATTAAACCTTTTTATATGTCACATAATATAGACTGTTATGTAGTATTTAATAGCATTAGTTTGCACAATATTTATGACTTTATAATATGAACATCATCTTAAATTTTGTGATTTTTTGTGAATATTTATGGGTTGAGAAATAAAATGCGATACTTTTATTACAAATTCAAATATTTTATGATTTCTCTTTACTAGATAGTTTACTACTGGAAATTAAGAACACTGTATTATATTGTTATTTATAATAAAAGAATTTGTATAATTATAAAGTGTATAATGATATATAATATGTCTGACGGGACAATATGATAAATACAATTTTAAAACAAAAACAGTAGAAGATGACTACTTTAAATAATTAATGATAAACATCCTGAAAAGATGTAAATGTTTCTATGCTTATTATAGTTATTGAAATTATTATTAAAATTATTATTATTATTTCGTTTATAGAATTCAAATTTGAGCCCTTGAATTAACTGCAAAGTGCCTGTGCAGTGAGTGTGGACAGTTTATGACATAATCGGGTTTTTATTTCTGACCAATAACTTCAGGTTAAAAACTTGCCGGGAAGCAATGCAACTCGCTAAACAGTACTTTGGTATACCTCTGGTACTCAGTCCAGAGAATCTATCAAGTCCTGACTTGGATGAGTTATCCGGAATGACTTATCTTTCCTACTTCATGAAGGTCGACTCGCCCGGATACAAAGCTACGCTGGGCTGGATACGTGGCCAGGTGCCTCAGCAGAATGTCAAAAATTTCCAGGTCAGTATTGGATGGTGTGACAGATTGGTGGAAGAGAATGAATAATAGCATTTTCTGACTCATCACAGGGTACAAAATGGGAATCTTAGGGCACCAGCTCAGGCGGAACGGTGCCCCCCACGAGAACACTGGTCCACCTCAATTCACACTGGTCCGTAAAAAAAGACATGCTTAATTGTGTATTAGAACAACACACTTTATTTATAGCAATCATAGTTTTAGGGTTCTCAGTCTGGATATTTGAATTTAATGCTGTCTGGATCATTGTTCTGAAATATTTTCATTTCTGCGATGGTTTATTCGGCATGGAACTATTTCAGCATGCTGAATTAGCCACATTTTTAATGGCTGATTCAGCATGCTATATATACTTTTACAAGTTTTTATTATAATTAGTAATTTATATCAGAAGGCATATGTCACAATGCATCTACGTTTAAAAAAAAACTAATTATGGCCGCTGAAGTAGATCTATCTGTCGGCCATGTTTTCCTGTCCTGAAATGGTTTCATGCCAAGGAGCCATATCCTCAGTGATAATTAAGGTAATATATCGCTGAGTGATTAATACTCACAATGCATGTGTTCGGCATAAACATATATGATGATGTCAAATTCATAATGTATGCTCGGATTCGATCAGACACACTAGCCGATGTGTGGATAAACAAAATGGCAGTGTCAATGAAGCATCAAACGCTGCTCGGACTGACAACCGTGGCCAACATGGAAAATAACTATTGCAAAATTACCTTAAATTAGCACCCGCCAGTATGGACCATCCAATTTGCTAGTCACATTTGCAAGTAGGCTAGCACTTGTTTTGTACCTTGTCATAATCAGAAAGAATTTATATGTTTTTTTCTTTTGATCTTTTTTACACACAACAATGCTTGTGCTAGTAGAGAGGCTGCATTTCTACAATTATTGAAAATTGGAAACAATTATCAGGGAGTTTTTCAGAAGGAATTTGCCCTTTCAAATTGGAATTATGCAATGGCAAAACAAATTTGCTTCTAGAGTAAACTGAGTGAATGATCCTAACTGGCATGATCCTAACCAACATTTTGAAACCACACACCTTTAAGGAGGATTTATCCCAAAAACATTTTAGAATATATATCATGGTATGATGCTGTTGAGCCATGATAGCTTAGTTAGTTAAAGTATAGGACTCATAGCCAAACAGTTGCGGGTTCGAGGCTCTGGGCAGCTCTGGTTCACTTATCCATAAAAAATGAGAACCTGACAGGATGCGATGGCTATGCTTTGCACCTTTAATGGCAGCATTTGTTGTGTGCTCCCTTAGGAGTTGAGATATGTGCTTGGTGGAAACAGGTCTGAATCAGGGATAATAATATTGTAAAGCGCCTTAGAGCAGCTATCTAGCTGAATAGGGCGCTATATAAATGTCACATATTATTATTATTATTATATGATCACATGATTGAAATTATTTGAACACAGAGCAAAAGAAATAATTTTTTATGTGACTGACCAGATCTGAAATTACCTTTTAATATTTATATCAGTGTTTGATCTGGGCATAATAATATTTCTTGTTCCTCCTACCATTCCTACATATTTGTAATTTTTCTTTAGTAACTTTACTGGTTTATTTTGGGACATCAGGGAGGTGCTGAAAGTGCTAAAGGCATCATTGTTTTTGAAGATGTTGCTGGTCAGAACATATCTTTTCTCTTGGCTTCTTTGGCCCTTCATTAATAAATGTTCAACATTCCTCCCGTACCTATCCGAGAATTGCTTCAAGAATTTTCTTTTGTGGGATTCCCGCAGTTTTTATGAGTTTGGTGGCCGAAATTTAAAATAGGAATCCTTTGCAGAAAATGAGGCACAGATATTATTCTCATCCTACAGTTCTTTGAATGTGGTGTATATGAGTATTCCCTTTTCTTGAGGTATGCACTGTTCATTTAAAAAATAAAATTTGTAATTGACCAAAAAGTGAAAATTATTCTTTTTAACCGAAGAAATAATAAATAAAGAAACCTTGAGACCTGATTAATGAATGTGGCCAGATTCAGGATTAGTAGTGTATGGTCTGAGTCTTGATTAAAGAAATCACGTAGAGCAAAGTGGTCCTGATGGTGATCATAAATGCTTTGGTTAGTTGTACAATACTCGGAAGCTCGTTTCTTTCCGAAAACGAGCGTACAGACAGCAAGATTTGTTTCCTTCTTGTGTAAATGTTTTTATTAACTATAAACACTGAGCAAATTTAAATCCTGATGAATGACTCCAGGAAGTACACTGTTGAATCATATCTTGTGGCCTGTTACCAGACATAAATCACCAATAATGATTTACTTGAAATGAATATCTGAGGATGAATGATAATTACAGAGAAAAATAGATTACAGTAATGTACACTGTATGACTTAGCTCAATTTTATCAATGACATTTTACAATAACGTGATTTTATCTAAGCTCTAAATTTTATATTTTTCTCATGATTTATCGGCAGCATCCCACAATTTCTCTCCCACAATAGCTGAATCCTAGAAGCAATTCTGTATTCATAAAGCCCCACTCTGTATTCATAAAGCCCAATCTGTATTCATAAAGCCCAACTCTGTATTCATAAAGCCCAACTCTGTATTCATAAAGCCCAACTCTGTATTCATAAAGCCCAACTCTGTATTCATAAAGCCCAGCTCTGTATACATAAAGTCCAACTCTGTATTCATAAAGTCCAACTCTGTATTCATAAAGCCCAACTCTCTATTCATATAGCCTATGTAGAATTTGTAATTTAAACCAAAATGTACTCTTGCTGAAATTGAAAAAAAGGTATTTAAAATAGAATTGGTCTTTTTCTAAATGGAATATGTTGCATTTGAAATGAATTTTTAGAAATTTTGAAATGGAATTTACACAACTTGCTGATTTTGAAATACAATCTTCAGCCATTATGCAAGAGTATTTGTCTTTGCTGTTTCCCTGAAACCCTGAATTAATTGAACCTTGATTAACCAAAACTGCATTAAAATAGTCAATATTATAATATTGCCCAACTTTGTAAATAGCTGCCTCACACCTGTGTCTCTTGAACATTCTTGTTAATTCAGAATTCACTAATAATTCTTTTTGTGATCAACTATTCACCGTAATGATGCTTTCAAATTAATATTCAACGGTCTAATAAAAATATTTAAAGGAAACAAAATTATGTTTGTAATTGAGAATAATTCTATTAAGTGTACTACTGTGACCTTTTTATTATTATTATTATATCATATTTTTATAGCACTCTTTCCATAATATCATATAACATGTTTAAAAGTAGATCATGTAAAATAAAATTTGACAATAAAAATATTTAAACGTTATATATAACATGTTTAACAAAATGGACATTACAGACATTATTTGAAAGCCAATCATTAGATATTAACAAAATTGCCAAAGTGGACTAGAAAGAAGTGAGTCTTTCGCAGCTTTTTGAATGTGCATATTGTTCTTGCTTCCCTGATGTTGCTGGAAACTGCACTGCACAAACTTGCAGCAGCATTATTAAAACACCATTTGCTACGAGTTGTTCATATCCTGGGTGTTTCTAATGTTAACAAATTCTGAGATCTCAAGTTCTACTTGGTCAGTTTATCTTCTGTTACTTGT
Source organism: Paralvinella palmiformis (assembly GCA_025642065.1). Classification (NCBI taxonomy): domain Eukaryota; kingdom Metazoa; phylum Annelida; class Polychaeta; order Terebellida; family Alvinellidae; genus Paralvinella; species Paralvinella palmiformis. The sequence continues at coordinate 266,342 of JAODUP010000271.1, forward strand.
TTGTTGATTCCCAGAATTATAATATTTATATCAATCAGGGATGGACATGAGCGACGTTATTTGGCCAACTTTGATGATAAGTTTATCGAGGAGCAAGATGTTTGGTACAGACTAGCAGTTCTGTAAATAATATTTAAACCATTTCAGTCTGATTATTTGTACTATTTTTAAGCGCAACCATATCGATATAATTTTGTAGAGTTGCTGGAACGATGGCACCACACTGACTGCCCTCGTGAAGAAGCTCGGAGGGGACGTACCAAAGGTGAACAACAATGATCATGAAGCCGTCATCAATGCAGGTCAGTCTAAACAGGTCATAGGTCATGGATTAATTGGGACAAAAGTGATGAGTTATAAGAGAAGAGACTAAATATCATATTATCATTATTTTATAATACTTTTAATGTTTTGTTTTGTGAGGTTATTTCCTAAAGGAGTAAGTGAATCATTGCTTTGTTTTGTATCAATACTAGTAAAAGTGGGATATATATGTGTATATATATATATATATATATATATATATATATATATATATATATATATGGTTGAGTGGCTATTATTTAACAAAAAGAGATAATTTGGCTGAAATATGTCTATTGATTATAATTTTCTGTGACATTTTGTCCAGAATTAAAGTGATCACATAAGCACAAACGTACGCTCAATCACGCATATGCACATGTAGTGCTTGGTCTAGCTATCCATGTCAACATTGCAATACTGATGAGTAATGTAGTGCTACGAAAATAAACATGTTTTTAATTTACCATGTTCATATTCAAATATTTAGGGTCTAAACGTCAGCACGTGGTATAGAATATTCAGAATCAAATTGTACAGTGTTCTCCCAGTAATGTAGGGCCATTCTAGTGGTGCAGTGATTAGAGCATTGTGCTGCAAAACTCCAGGTTGTGGGTTCAAACCAGGCTTATGTCTGTGTCTGTGAGATACGTTTCCCTGTAGAGTCGCCGCTCATCCATATATCCCAGATGTGACCAGTGCCAAGGTTAAACAATTCGGATCAACATAAATCAACTCCCACTAATTTACCAGATTCTGTCATAGCAGATATCAGCTACACACATCAGTCATTATCTCTCCTATCGTAGCTATGTCATGCGCAAGAGGTTTGGGCGTTGAACCAGTGATATCAGCCAAAGAGATGGCAGACACAGAAGTTGACCACCTCGGCGTCATGGCGTATGCGGCTTGGTTTCAGCGAGCGAAGAATCGTAAGCCAGAACCTCGTAAGGTCAAGATAGAAAAAGTGGTACCCGTAGCTGCCCCAGCACCACCACCACCGCAGCAACCACCACCTGCACCAACAAAACCGAGAACACCACCAGAACATATGATTGAGATATTATGGCGACAGCAGGATGTCTATATACGAAAACCTGTAAGGCAGTCATACACACGCACACACACACACACACACAGAGTATATAATAGAAATTGAAACCAAAACTTCTTCAGTAAATATGATGGAATTTGTTAATAATATTATTTGTTAATATTATTATTAGTTAATATATTATTTGTTAATATTATTATTTGTTAATGTTATTATTTGTTAATAATATTATTCGTTAATAATATTATTTGTTAATGTTATTATTTGTTAATGTTATTATTTGTTAATGTTATTATTTCTGTGACGGCGATGAACTGTTAGAGATGAGGATTGTTTGCTGTTTCAGATGACCTTTACCTTGGAGGGTCAGGATGAAGATTTGGACAAGGGGAAAGTGCGTGTTGAAGTGATCGGACCTCGAGGTACTAAACCTCACTGTGAGCTAACTTGGTCCGGTTACAAGGCACAAGGGGTGTTCACACCTCCAGAAACTGGAACATATAAGGTGTGTTGGCATTGGTCTGTCTGTCTGTCTGTCTGTCTGTCGGTCGGTCGGTCGGTCGGTCGGTCGGTCGGTCGGTCGGTCGGTCGGTCTGTCTGTCTGTCGGTCTGTCTGTCTGTCTGTCTGTCTGTCTGTCTGTCTGTCTGTCTGTCTGTCTGTCTGTCTGTCTGTCTGTCTGTCTGTCTGTCTGTCTGTCTGTCTGTCTGTCTGTCTGTCTGTCTGTCTGTCTGTCTGTCTGTCTGTCTGTCTGTCTGTCTGTCTGTCTGTCTGTCTGTCTGTCTGTCTGTCTGTCTGTCTGTCTGTCTGTCTGTCTGTCTGTCTGTCTGTCTGTCTGTCTGTCTGTCTGTGTATTCTGGATTTGTCACCCATTTATTTCCCTTATTATATTATTTCTAAAAATTCTTTCAAGAAACCGAAAGTATAACATACCACAACAATCGGCTCCCCGGTATTCTGTACATCAGATAAAGTAATATAACTGATCAGAAACAGTGCAGTGGTTTAATAAAATATAATAAAGTATTACTTGCCATTACCGTATCCAATATATATATCACAGCTTTAGCTAGTCAGCTGACCAGCCTGGCAGCCATTACCCACAATACCTCTGTGTGGCCATCTTACCCGAGCAGGTTTTATTCCACGTCCGTATAATTGAAGAGACTCGTGTGTACACACGCCGAATTTTTCCATCCTTTATTCTTCGATAAACGCTGAATTTTATAGACATCAGATTTTATCCTCCTCGTAGCAGCAGAACTTTGAGTATCTCTCTTCCATCATTTGTGATTCTCGTTGATGTTCCTCATTGTAATTGTTAGCTAGCATCTGGTGCGTGGATTTCATGGATGTCATCGTCCATCTGAAGTGTGAGCAATTAATTATCACGCATCAATAATATAGATTATCTGTGTGATATATATATATATATATATATATATATATATGGGTCATCAGTCGGTGAATCTCAGCATTCTGATATTTATGTTGTTTGTGTATTAAATATCAGAACTAAAGGTTATTAATATTGGTAAGTTGTGGGCAAGATGGCAAGTATTTGTCATATTTATTTTGTATATTATTAATGTATTCATGTTTATCATAAAAAGGTAGGTTGATCATCGATATTAAACTGGAAAGTATATATGGGTAAAGTTGTGTTATTTACCTTTCACATTCGCAGAACAATAACCATAGACTGATTTGTTAATATTTAGCTAGTTTGTTGTCAAATGTGTACTTCGATTAATCGTTTATTTAAGTTTGCTTTCCAGTCGTATGTTTCTTATTCCAAGATATAGTTTTCCTACAGGATTGTGTAAACACAGTCCTGTGGATTTAAGCTTTTTCGTATTGATCTTTCCAAAATAATCAATATTGATTTTCACATTATGTGTAACCTTTAGTGGGATGATTTGTATTTTATTCACAGGTAAGTTTCAATGTTATTTTCTGCTATTATTTGCTGTAACTTTCATCCATCTATCCTGTGTACACACCACAACATCTGATGTACTGGAAATTTGGAGAAAAAACCCAACCTGATAAGATATTTTGCTGCACAAAATATTTTTAAAATCTTTAGGTGCAAATTTCCACTTCCACATCATGTACTATACAAAAGGTTAATCAGGCTCTGTAAAGAGGATAAGATTTGAGGTGATAGATAAAAAATAAATTGTAAATCTAAATAGAATGTATTATTATACCAAACTTATAAAGCGCTCTTTCCCCACTTAAAGCCTGTTTAAAAGTAACATTCATGGTGCATAAACTTGTTACGTATGTGTATGTATGTTGTTTCAAATTACTAAAATACTGGTATACCGGATTGTCTGGATTAGGAGCTGCTTCAGGCGTATATAATCTCCCAAAGCAGCTGGATACACGTCACTAATACTGGACACCGACTGGGTGGAACATACCATTTATTGACAATTGTATTACTTGTCATGTAATATTAACCTTCATTTCACATTGAAATAGCTGATTGTTCAATATCTAGCAGCGACTGCATAGGACCTACGCTATAGGTGCTTTGGTTAGTCTTGACGTTGGTTGCATCTCGGATATCCCAGAAACATGGCTAGCAATGAGATTTGAGCCTCGATCTGGACATTTGCAGTTCAGTGCTTTATCCGCCGTGCTATTGGAGTGCGCCCATGAACACTAGAACTAATCCTGTATTCTGGGAAACTAATACTCTGTGATAATTTAATCACTGACAGTAAACAAACAGCTAAATTATAGCCAGGAAGCCATCCAGTCATACACATAGATAGTAAAAATAAAGTTTGATGGGTAGAATGATGGTGATGATAAGAGATGGACATTGGCCACATAGGTAAAGTGTGAGACTATTTACCTATGGTTATAGTCATTCTGTGCCAGAGGTCGGGGGTTCGCGCCTTGGCTGTGGTGCTATAGTAGGGGGAGTTTTCACACAACCAGGCAATTGGCAAGGTCTTCTCCACTGAACATGCCATTTAATTTAAATTCTAAATTTATTTAGAATTAGTCTCCTTGGGAAAGCTGTAAATTACAGACCATTTGCGTAAAAAACTCCCATTTCAGCCTTTATTATTATTATTATAATTATCAGAGAGAGAAGAACACTTCATCCTTACACAAGTATCAGTGAATGTTAATAAGACACTCAATTTTCCCATTTTCTCCCTAGTTCTATCCATGGGAGTATACATCCCTCCAGTCAACCCCTGTTATTTCCAATTAAGACTCCGAGATTTTCATTTCTAGATAAAACCCTATTTCCATAAATGATTGGAGTTTACTATTGGTGTACGGCATGTGGCGAGTCATTGTGACTATTTACGGCGAAAGAAAGATTAAATCCAGTTGTTAAGCCTCTTAGAGAGTTGTGCAGCTGATAGAATGAATTAAGGGGCATTATTCATGAGTTAGTGTAGCAGCGCCCACTTCATAGAACGAGCTGTTGGGTAAAAATAATTTATAAATATTTACCACTCCTGAATGAAATTTTAATATTTGAAGGAAGTTTAAAAGTTAGCTGCCTTGATCAAGGCATCTCAGACCTTGGTAGGGAGCAATTACTGTACCCTTGTATCTGTGCACAACGTATTATCCACCAATTGACAACATTCGGTGATGAAAAACTATGCAACTCTTTGTCATCAGTTATTTCCCTAAATTTGTCCACATATAGTCAATATGGTTCCATCATTTAGAAAAACCTATCGTAGAAAATTAGAGTATATTTTTCCTCTTCTAGCTTCAGTAACAAATAATGACTCTCTGATGTAATCATAGACTTAACTGGTTCTATCTTAGTAGTTTATATATATATATATATATATATATATATATATATTAATGCTGTTTTCTTGTCACTGTTAATCATTCTCTCCATCTGTTTATTAACTAGGTGGTGGTATATTATGGTGATATAGTAGTTCGTGGTGCGCCGCTGACTATGGAGGCTAAAGTAGACATAAACTCTCTGAAGTTCACCAAACCTAACGTCCCTTCTTTTACTGGTACATCTACGGCAATCACAGTAAGTAACATGTCTCACTATGAGACACCATATATCAGCATTATCACTACAGCTTCTTCTATTATAGAGTTTGTTTTATATTTATCTAACAGACCTTTCTCAGCTCAGACCTTCTGGGAAAAAAAGGCGGACAATGTATGGTTATTATGGGACTGAATGGGGGTTGTCTGTGGATCAGGCACAATTCATATATTCTGGTAATCTTCATTGGCAAGTTGTAGATAAAAACCAGAGTTTTCACAACAGTCGATTCCTGACAGCTTTAAATAAATTGTTGTTTACAGATATTACATTTCAAATCTTCTGATGTGAATTTAAAGCTTTCTTTCCACATGAATGCTCGGCCTATTTAGCCTGCCATGTGCACAGAACTGGCCGTAAAACATCAATCAATCATCGATCAGTCCACACGAATGCTGACTCGATGGTGTCTTAGCATTTCTCTTATGTCCCAACATGATTTTAAAGTAGAATCCTTTCAAAACATTTCTGATGTGAAAACGTGTATCACAGAGACAACAACCTCACTGGCTCTATGGCCTAGTGGGTAAGAGCGTGGCACTTTCTTACTCATGCTGTGCTGGAGGTCGGAGGTTCGAATTCCGGCTGTGGTACTATAGTTCGAGGAGTTTTCATCCAACCAGGCAACTGGCAAGGTTTTCTCCATCTAATATGCCATCTGTTGTAAATTCTAATTTGTTTAGAATTAGTCCCAGTGGAGAAGCTGTAAATTACAAATCATATGCCTCTCCCTCATTTGAGGTAGCTAAGCCACGTAAAATAACTGCCTTTTCAGCCATTATTATCAATCAATCAATCAAAATATTTATTTCAAACTGAATATGGAATTATTATTATTTTTATTATTATTATACCTAACACATCACATGGTAATCCATTGATGGCTGTCTTGCTGTTTATCTATGATGATGACATTATACAAATTATCTTCCCTGAGAATAAACTTAATGGAAAGAATTTTCAAGAATCAGCGTAATGTAAACAAACTCCACGACATCGATCCGTCTCCCAACTAGAATTGTTCTGGGCTGGGAAAGGTCTTTTTTACTATCACCTAATGTGTTCTTGGTAATAATATTGTGAGTAAGTGGGAAAGTCTACCTGGAACAAAAATCTCTATGACAAAACTACCTTCAGCAGAACTTTCCCCCCCCCCCTTCCTCCAGATGGAAATGAATAAATAACTATTTTAATTTTAGATACTTTATCGAAAAGGCTGGATTTGGTAAAAGATCTTCCTTTGAGATTGTTGAAGTTCTACTTTATAATTATCTCTGAAACTGAGAACAATTATAAGGATATATTTTTGTGAAAAGATGACCACAGTTTATCATTTCCTATCATATTTTATTTTGTTTTTTATTTCTTTGGATAGAAATACCTTCTCTTGTGACCTTTTACCAATGTTAGAAATTTATCAAAAAGGAATGTTAATGTCAATTTCCTTGTTGGTGGCGGGGGGGGGTTCTCTCCAGGTGATCTTTGTCAAGGGTATGTTGTCCTTTTCCCAAATATTTCATTATTTGAATGGGAAGAAATGTTGTTAGTTTATTAAAAATTACTTATCCGCATCTTGGAATTTCTTGTATCGTAATTCAATGCCATAGATTTTCTGTCTATTAATTACTCAAGCTATAGTCTGTGTGTGTGTGCATGTGTGCGTGTGTGCATGCATGTGTGTGAATGTTTTGCACTGAAGCAAATGTTACTATGTGACACTGGCATATTAAACAGCTAACAAATGGTGATATTTGTTGAGAAGGAGCCGTTGTGTTTTCATTTTACCAATTGTTATTGACCAATATTATGACACTGATTACGAACAACTTAATTATTTAGATATCGTTTGCTGGTGATTGGATCAATAGCCATTATGTTGATGGGTAGGTGGAACCTGATAAATGATTGACATGTGTGCTTACTGCCATTAATAACTGGACGGATGTTTATACGTAGTTTATAGGTTCGTCTTTGCTTGCAGTAACATATTTGGGAATGTTTGACACCCGGCTGACATTTATCTCTAACATATATTAACATGTAATTACATTCGTTTTCAGTAATAACATTTGATTTGTTACAATATGTGTAGATAGCTGGTGCTTTAATGATATGTTTGTCTTTACTGATATTTATACAAATGGAATGACTATTACACCTGTATTAAAGCTAGTTTTAATACAAGTATTTGGATGTTTACGCTGTGCGCATACGTGCATTATGTGTTTGATGTTCTCCAAATCACATGCCTTGGAATAAATAACCTTTTGGGGGAGGGATGCTTTATTTTCCGCATATCCTTGCTGATATTAACAGAAGTGGATTGCTTGCTTGATACGTGTTTAGGACTGATATCAGTAAAGCTAGGCATAAGTTAATGCTTCACTTACATCACGATGGCTGATATTGATATAAGTGGAATTAACTAATGCTTGTTTCATACACATGTTGCGCACCTCCATGGTCTAACTGGTAGCGTGTTGGACCATAGATCACTACCACCTGAGTTCGAATCTCAGTGCTGACATATCTGAGGGTGTTTCATCTTTGACTTCACTTCGTTACCTTTGTAGGTCACTCGGCCCATTTAGCCTACCATGTGTACAAAAGTGAACATTAAAACATCAATCGTCATAATCATCCATACGCATGTCTCTAATAATATTAGTAGAGGTTGATAGATGTTATATTAGTTAACTTATGATTAATATTAATGAGATGATTAATTTCTTATGCATTTGGTCAATTATTGCATTAAGTTCGTTACTTAAATGATTCCGACGATGATTGTTTTTATTCTAATTATCTTACCAGATTATAAAGCAAAATTTGATATCGGTGGAATATTAAACATTTTAATCGGCAGAATACTAAACACAATGCTTATTGCGGGAATGCTCCTTTGAGTAATCATTTAGTCGTTAATCTTTATCCACATTTACTAACATAACATTTAGTCGAACATTTACAATCAGCCCTCTGTACGGCCTAATAGTACCATGGATGGCCAAAGACCTTTAGCACCCAGGCCATGGTATGGGTGAGGGATGTTTCATCTTTCACTTCACCTCATCGCCTTCGAATGTAACTTTCCTCATTTAGCGTAACAATTAAACATATGTAAAAAAGTGAGTTGCAAAACAGCAACATTTCCATTTCCAAAAATTACAGGTGCACAAAGGATTTGGGATTTTTTAAATAAAAATATCACAATTTATGGCTATCTCACAGGGATATTCTTATTATTTATTTCAAGCACAAAATAAATTGTAAAATTTAGAACTAACATACAATGGTATAATTTGTACAAAAAAAGTTAATAATTCACCAAATTCACTAATATTTATGCCACTTCTAGCATACAGAATACCATCTTTAATCAAAATAAATTGCTCTCGTTGCTGCAGAAATAATATAACTTGTCAGTTATAAAGCTTAATGTAAAGTGTTTCTAATTAATATTGAGACACCAGTATATTATAATTCTCAGGATAAATCATGTGACATCAAACGATATTATTTCTACTGCACAGTGTACCCTTATTTTCAAAAGAAGTGTGTATTAATATTAATCAGACATGTCAATTCAATTCCAGAATTTAAATTGATGGACAATTCCGAAATTAGAGTTAAAAATTAAATCCACAAAGTAATTTACCATTTAATTTTTAATTAAGAAATATTTCTTCCATGACAATCATACTTGGAATATAAACTACTCAGAGTAGGTATTCCAAGTAGGTATTCAGATGTTTATATGTGTGTATATAGTATATATGTATCACCGAATAAAAGAATAAGTTGAATAAAATAATATCTTGCATCTTTTTTTGTGTGTTTGTAAAGCATATAAAAATACATGGGATTGAATTGGAATTGCTCGATTTGGAATTGATAAACTCGATGTGGAATTGGAATTGACCAAATGAAGTTGAGTAGAATTGGTACTGGAATTGACGAAATGGAATTGACCTCAACGTCTGATATTAATTCAGACGTTTCAAGTTAGTACATTAGGTGTGACAATACCTTAACTGTGGAACAGATTTGATCTCGGTGCTCAGTAGAGCTTGTTCAGATTCAGAGAGCGAGAGAGAGAGAGAGGGGGGGGGGGGAGTGGTGATTTACAACCTGAGCTGAGGACAACATGTTACTGATTTCTGTCAATTAGATGTGAACGTGAGGATCTTGGACCAAAAGAAAAAGTAAATGTTGACATTTAAGAACCCCCTTTTGTGCGCATGATGGGCTGAGTGGGCCTGAGGGATTTCCAAAAATGATGAGGCAAAGTGATAGATGAAACACCTTTCCGACGTAGCCCACCACAGTTTTGAACTCAAGTGTTCTAGATCCATCAGTTTGGCCAATTTGGAGGCCATATATGAGATATCGAACACACACCCTAATTGACTGAATTACCTTTAGTAATGCATTCACATTTGCCAGGGCATCATTCGCAAAGCAATATCTTATCACCAACGATCTGGATATAAATGTATCAAAATGATAAACGCGTGTGATAAGTTACAAGGACAAATTGCCAATTGATTAGCCGTCAGTTTGTCTCCTGCAGATAACACTCTTTGTACAAGGGGAGAGGTTACGACCTTTCTTTCTCTGTGAACCTCCGACGAATTAGCTCGGTTTGGTGATTATAATGCTGAAGATAGTGGAAAATATCACATATTGTATAAGTGTCATGTGGTATTGATCAGCGAGTGATGTCACGCTTCAGCGATTTACTGAGGTAATCAGTGATAGAAACCACCAGGAGAAGAAAAAATTCATTAAAAACAGCCGACACTGATCTGGCTTCTGATAACGGCGTTAGGTTAGGTGTAGTTTATGCTGTTCTGATTTAGCGTTTTTCCTTTCGTACAACAGATCTCATTCGTGGTGTTATTTTGTACTGCAGCCTCTTCTGCATCCAAAGAATTTGAATATTCGTGTAATTCTTGTACACATTTACATGTTTTGTCTTACAAGGCTGATGACGGTAAACCTATAGTAAGTTTCAGATTTACATCTTGTCAATTTCGTCATCTTGCGTGTTATCGGAGGAAACTAAACAGAGATGACACTGGATGACCTTTCTGTGTTGTCATTTAGGTCCTGTCTTTGTGTCAAAGCTACAAAACTTTTTTGTTATTGGTTAATAATTTGTCAACTGAAGCTAGTACAGTGTTTAATAGGAGATTATTAGAAGCACTGTGCTGATATTGAAGACATTCAAATAATGAATTAAATAAAAAAGTTGGAAACCTCCTGCTAAAATCTTAGATTTATTGTGTACAAAAGTACTAGAAGTAATTAAATTCATTAGCTTTGATTAGACGGATTTTTCCAAGATGTTTCTGGTTTGTTCTTTCAGCTGCAGGTATTTTTCTACATTAACCAAAATATATAAACATGCAGTGCTTGTGTGCATGTGTATGTGATTGATTGGTGTAACATATAACATGTGTGTGTGATTGATTGGTGTTATGTTAATAATTCATAACAATTATGTTCAGTTTCTGGTGTGATAGCGTTTGGGGATTTGCCATGCTTGTGAGATGGATAGACAGATGGACAAACACCAAGAAAGACAAACAATTACTTATGAAATATGAAAATATGTATCTATGTACACATGCACGCACGCGCGCGCGCACACACACACACACACACAAGATTTGATGAATATGCAGAATTTGCATACACAAATAAACACACACACAGACAGACAGACAGAGAGAGAGAGAGAGAGAGAGAGAGAGAGAGCACAAACAAGTCAATGAATATGTAAAACCTGTATTGATTATTGATGTAACTAAGGTAATTGGTGCGTGTTGTTGGTCTGGTCTGGGATAGGCGAGTGAAGTCAATGAGCTTTATGTTGTCATCTAGAGCTAGTTAAAAAAATGAACCAATCTTAGTTTGGCTGAAAGATGGCTGAATATGGACATGTGTCCAGACTGTATACAACACCACCTAGTGACAGTTCACTCATTTCCGACTGGTTGTGGTTGACATCCTTCCCACTGAGATAACCATCCATAATGATGGTGATGATGATGATGATGATGGCAGCCAGATCACGTGTCGTGTGAAATGCTCATTGGTGGTTATATCGAGAACGTGGTCTCGTTGTAATATACTGATGATGCTATATAATCTAGAATGATTGGATTGTTTGTGACTAGGACATGAAACCAATATGGTGGCAGTATGGCGCAATGCACGAATCCGTGTTGTATAAGCTGATTGTGATGATCAAGGAGCGCTGGATTTATGTGGCAGTAAGCATGGATCGTGTTGAACCCGATCCATTATGAGGAGCTGGGGCATACTATCTGTCACCATAACTGATCAGCACCAGGTAAATTTCTCCGGGCAGTGAATTTCATCAGTTGACAAAATCTTTATTGTCTGTAATGTTTTACATTTAAATAGATCGGTCATGCATGTAATATTTTCTCTATGCTAAAATCATATTAACTCAATTTTTGGGGAATTGATTAATATAAATGTTATCATAAACCATAGTAGAAGGTAAATTATAATTATATAGATATTAGTTGTTAATTATGTGTCCCCCCCCCCCTAACCTTATTTTGGCTATACATCCTTTATAATATTAATTGAATTCAATCTGGTGCCATCAATTTCTGGTTGAGTACGTTCTGTTAGTCAGCTGCGAAGTTATGAGTTTCTTCATTGCTCGTACGATTATGCGTAACAAATCTATTTATACTGATGTAACAGTGTTTTACTTTTTAACAATAACATAAACACATTAGAATACGTTGTGATAGCAAAATGCTAGTAATGTAGGGGAATGAAAGTTCACAAGAAACTAAACTTAACCGTAAGACTGTTGATCATATAAATATTTCCTTAGTGCATTACTCATCCCAGATTTGACCTTTCCTGACATCCACTCACCAACTACTAGTTAATAATTTAAGTAACAATACCTAACTGGTTAGCTTTATTTGATATTGTTTTCTTCTGTTAGTTTCGGATAATAGTTAATGGATCCATTTGCGGATCTTATACTTGTCATCAAATAGCATTGTTTCTTTCCGTCATCATTTGAAAATTCACCTTTTCAGACTTGCCTATCCATCCTAAGTTTCCCGATCATCCGATCATTTGTTGATGAACTTTGCAGTGTACCTTGACTTGACCAACCCCTGTACCAGGTGCGCCACTGAGCTCATTTCTTTTGGAGGATATTGGCACTATAGAAGTTTATTATTATTATTATTATTATTATTATTATTGTTTGATATTCAATTATGATCAACCTTCATCATCAGGCCATTGCCACGTTCCTTAAACTTTACACACGATATACCAGACATGGAGTCAATTCCATTTTGTCAATTCCACTCAATTCAGTTTGGTCAATTCCAATTCCAGATCAGACTTATCAATTCCAAACAGAGCAATTCCAATTCACTTCCATATATACTCTGCTGGGTGACAATCACACCACCTGGGAAGTCAGCAGATCGCGGACATCACGAGACTCGTCATTCTGACACCAGTCCCGGAGTTCAAAACGTGAATCTAACATTGTAGCCAGTTTGAAGTGGTCCATCACTTTGTATGGGGCCAGCCTCTTCTCAATACCGGCTTGCTTGGAGAAGGTACTCGGGAGTAGTTTTTGCAGTAGCAAATTTGAATTCCAATTAAATTTGTTTTAAATAAGCAATTCCGGAATCGGAATTGAAATTGTCCATCAATTCAAATTCCGGAATTGAATTTGACCCCATGTCGGTGACATGCGTCAATACCTTGACCGTATTTGTTTCTAAGAAACGTCTGCTCTATCTAATATGTGAGTCAAATTGCAAATGCTCTGTGACGCTGAATGGAGAGACTTGTGCCATTTTGTAACTGTTTTTGTTGTGGTCATCATCCTTCCACGCTTCAGAATCAGATCTTTATGGAGTGTTTTATTAATTATACATTGAGATTAACAGAAGTCGATCAGTAATGAGTCTAAAGAGATGAGAAACATTCCGACTAGTGTACTATATATATATATCCTGATGTTTTGTCAGATTTGAATATTCTATAGCTGATAGGAGATTAGTATACATGTTTTAATTTAATTTCCGCTTACTGAATAAATAAACTCCTAATACCCAAGCTGTCTTCATCTGAAATCAGCATGTCATGATTTATATGATTTTAAACTCTTGTTTCGAAGAAAAGTGTATCAGGAATATTTCAAAATATTTTATATATATATATATATATATATATATATATATATATATATAGTCCACAGGTATTGACTGTGTATTCTAGCATACATTAGATTCATTATCATAATATCAGACTGAACTGGTTGGTATCTAATAAATTCTGCGATGGGTCTTTATTTGCTGTTATCAGCCTCACGTAGACAATTGACTACTCTTACCTTGATGATGATGATGATGATGATGCTGTTGAGGGATTTCAATACAGATATGTTGTTATAATCTTTTGGTTGTTTAGCGTACGCGCTTGATTCCTAAGACGTGTATTAGCCACAACTACTGGCTGTTGCTGTCATCGGAGGTTGTGATTGGCTAAGACATTATTGTTGTGGTGCAACAGTGGAAAGAGAGAAAAAAAAGCTAGTTCTCTTCTGGTCATGGAATGTATTTCATATACACATATACAAATACGTAGTTTAACATTAAGATTTCTTTGGTGTGTAGATATTTTAAATTACTAGATAACATGGAGATACGTCAGTTTTGTTCAAACAAGATGCTTCATGAAGCAGATTAAAAGGGGATACATCCCTCATCTGATGTAAAGTAATCGGTTCATCCAAGTTTTGTTAGTAATGCAGTTCCATTCTCTATCAGAAGCGTCTTCTTTGCATAAACATCAGTGATATTTGTAATATTTCAAGTTTGGATTTAGTAAATGTTGGAATTCATTCCCTGAACATGTTACGTCATCAAGTAGCTTAGTTTCTTTCCGTCACCATTTGAAAACTCACCTTTTCAGACTTGTTTATCCTTTCTAAGTTTTCACTCCGGAGATCTGATCATTTGTTGATGAACTTTGCATCATACTTGGAGTATGAGTTGCCCAACCTCTGTATTTGGTGTGCCACTGAGCTCGATTCTTTTCGAGGATATTGGTGCGATAGAAGCTTTGTAAATATTATTATTATTAATAACTAATACAATTCCAGCCAATCACAGCGTCACTTGGTTTGTGTAAGGAGATTCCCTTATCCTCGTGTTTAAAAAGGGAATCCCTTAATTTATAGTTTGAACTAGGTTTGAAGCCTGTGTCCCTGTACATATACTTGTACTCGTTGTGCTTAAATAGATATTTTAAAGTGGACATGCATACTATGTACTCATGATATGAAGTACTCTATACTTCAACTTCAGTATATCCATGAAACTCATAGTTTAATATGATAAACAGCAATTTCTTTTGGTATTATTTATTTTAATTTTTCTATATATTCATGCCTACTTCCATTATGAAATGACAACCTCCATAACTGAGTGAGTGTGGTAGAGTAATCATCTTTGTAGAATATACTGGAGTAATTTTTTTATTTGTACTCATACTTGTACTTGAGTACTTCGATCAAATGAGTGTTCTAATTTGCAATTGTAAAAATTGATATACCTGTACTTTTCATGTACTCAGCTCCAATCCTGATTAGAACCCAGCACCGTCGGCGTATGGAATTTATATTTTGGTTATGGAGGAGGCTGTATAGTTGCTTGGAATTCCCTATTGTAGCCCATGTGCTTGTTTAGCCAGCCAGCATCATCAACACCCCGAATGGCCGCTGTGATAGTGTAGTTGTTAGAGCACTGTGTTGGCAACCTCCAGGCTATGGGTTGTACCAGCAAACCTCTCAGTCACTCATCAACACTCCACAGAGTATCATGTCTCTAGCTGTAACAATAGAAGTGGTGGATGGGGGGGGGGGCGGTTGATATTGTAAAATTGTATACGTATATGTGGATTGTTCTGGTGATAACTGAAGTGTTTATAAGACACCCACAGATAGGATGTGGTGAAAGGAGCCAGCCAATCACGAGCGGTCTGGATCATAGGCAAGCTTCTCTCATACGATGACATGGATACGGACACCATGTTGAACAGATACATTAAAGGATATTAAAATGTAACTCAGCACAAAGGAATAAGGTTAAAATGAGTTGACAATTTACTAAATTAACAATGATATAACTTGCCCGATGAGGCTGTTATATAACTGAGTGCTGTAGATGAAGGTTGTTTATCCAAATAAATGTTCAACATTTCTAGTCTTAAGTCATAACTATCCACATTGTAATCGCAATAATCCATCTCTGTGGCAGATCGGTGACTCCGTGGTCTAACTGGTAGCGCATTGGATCACAGATCATTACCACCCGAGTTCGAACTTCGGCGTGGGCATATCTGAAGGGTGTTTCATCTTTGACTTCGCTTCACTACCTTTGGAGGTCACTCAGCCCATTTAGCCTACCACGTGCACAAAAGTGGCCGTAAAGCATCAATCATCATCATCATCATCATCATCATAAGGCTGTCAGTTTATAGACCATCCATGTCCACCAATAATGATAATAATTTAATGTAATAAAGCTACTTGTATAAGTCATTAAAATATAATATTCAATCTAATTACAATGTACATAGTAACTTACAGTCTATATATTTGAAGAAGTTAGACCAAAATTACAATTTAAAGAATGTCACACACACACGCGCACACACACACACATATATATATATATATATATATAGTCAGGTTCAACTATAGCACAGTCCAATATACCGTGGAATTGGGTATTACGCGGGGTGCTTGATTCATTTGTTCAGGTGACATTGACAACACAATTATCAGTGTCCATCATACGTCGCTTCGCCAATAAAGTAATTACTAATAACCTGTATTTCAGTTCACGGGGATTATTTGTCTTTTATCGGATACGTGTAGAGAAAATATCCACGTAAGAACCATTATATTTCTATCGTTATCATATCAGATCGACAGTGCCGCACTGAACGTACAACATAACAACAGATCTGAAGCAAGAAGATCCAGAAACAGAAATCTTACTCCATTAGAGAGCAATTGGAGGTACTGAAAAGGGTCCACCAAGATTAATCACGAGCCAAAGTGTCACGTGATAATGGCGTGCAGGAGTATACTACGCGAGGGGGGGGTTTGAACACATAAGTTAACGTCCATTTAAAGACCGATATAGCTGCTCTTTCTGGTGGGATTTCCGGCTTATGAATAAACATGAAGAAGCGTTTAGCGTTACGCTGCATTGCCACAAATCCTCATTCTGTCTTGATTAAAATGATTGTGTCATCTACAAGATATTGATTTGCTTTCCTAAGTGATATAATGTTGTTGTTCTTATGTGGTCAAATGGAGAAAATACGCGAGGAAATGATACGGAAACAGTCATTCCCCTCCACCGATAAAGCATACAGACCGTTGTATACCGTGATCCATTTATAACGCTGTCTACGACCCATGGACCTTAGACAGCGCGTTATAGGGAAGTCAGACTATATGTGTATAAATATTACCACGGAAATGACTGAGAGTACAAATTACTTTATGGCAGGAGAAATCGGCTTATGAATGACATATTAATGTTGAATTATACAAATTATTACAGTAATGTCGCCAGATTACTTTTAAAACAGTTTTATATTCTTTTTTTGGTACTCGGATATTATTTTGTGCTCTCTTTATACCTTTTTGCTTTAAGTCTATTAACATAACTCAGCTATCTACTAGTATACACCGTGTGAATGAGCCAATGGATATTAAGACATTTGATGTTTCCCCGATGTCTTTTACTCCATCGTGTACCCATTTCGGAAGTTGAATGAAGGCTAGTAATGTTTAAGATGATGCGCGGTTAACGAAAGACAACCTCCAGGAAGAACAACGCATCGATCGGGGCTTATGAATACAGCGTGTAATGATAACTTGGAACTGAGCATGTCATTCGTTTCATGTTGTACATTACAAATTGGAAGGTCGATCGAAATGTTTACTTATTGGCATTTTAAAATGCACTTGTTTACTTTTTCTGTTGGATCGGTTACTTTCTTCCATAACTCCATGCCGACGGTTTTTGGCAGTCAACTTCAAAGAGTCAAAAAATGTGGGGCTGAGGTAACTGAGGTATCTCGCATCTCGGAGCCACACCAAGGTGCAGCCAAATGTTGAATATTGACACGATCCTGAACACGCAGTCATAATCAAGATAATGATTGATCGTGTTACGAATGGAAATCGACGTATTATCGACCATGCATGACGAGGCTCACACATTTCATGATAGCAATCTTGATGGTAATTTAAAGCAAATTCACATTCATCCCTAACAATGGTTTTAATCTGTCTATTTTTTTAAAAACAATTTGGATAATAAAAAAATATAAATCTATTCTGAAATCCAATTGCCCAACTGGTATTCAGACAATTTTTATTATCGTTCTTATCGTAATTGGTGTGCGTTGGTGATTAGTCTATGTCCTTTCTTAAGCTCTAGTTATAAGTTATACCATTATTATGATCAAATCAGTACGAGAGTACAGTAATCAAATATTAATAAAAATGGCCAACATATTGAACAGTATAAGTGCTATATTGGCGGAGTGTAGAAGTAAATGAACAGCAGCCCGGTCTGGTCCCATTTTTAGACACTTCGTGGAGGTCAAGAGACCACATTTACGGCGCATATGGGCTGCTTAGATAATTAATCTAAAATTTTTTTTATTAAAAACAAAAGGAACTGGTGAGACATTACACATGTCTCAGCACGAAAAGAAACGTCCGGAGTTTGAATCCACGGTTCGAGATTCTCTGTGCCGGTGTCTTGTTATACACAGCAACCCCCCCCCACACACACACACACGCTGGAACGTACCCTAATGTATACTGTTTCACTGACAATACCCGTTATGATTGTAAATAATTCTACCGTGTTAATACAAAACTAGGTGGAGCCACTGAACAAGAGTTGTGTTTTCAGAATACTGCTGTCATAATGTTTGTTGATATTTATTGAATAGTTGTGTCACATCGGGAACACACGCACATATACACAGTGAGAGAGAGACGTCTGCAGTCCCACCTAATATACTATATATATATATATATATATATATATAATAGGGTGTGGTATATAGCCACACCTACCTGTAGGTGTGTCTTTCATTGTTAGAAAACAAAACGGAGATACTTGACGTCAGTGAGGAGATTAATATGAGAAGTTTGTTGGCTTTGGTGAATGTTGTTTAATGACACATCGGCACAATTTAGGCCATTCAGTGCCCTGGCTTTATTGATAAATAGATGACGTAATATATTTAGTTATCTGATGTTGTAGTGGGTAGAGTCTATCATATCAGATGTTGAGGTATACAGATGTCAGATAAACACTTGTCACGAGAGAGATGATGATGCTTGGTATGTGAGAGAGAGAAAAATATTGTCTTGTCTTGTTATCTGTCAGCTAGGAGCCACCTGATAGTGCAATGCACTGCATAATCCCAAATCGTGGGATGGAAGCCCAGTATTTGCTGTATCCTTTCCCTATGTACTAAGCCCGCGACAGTATGTCCCAAGGGAGACCCATACCCAGGCTAAATAAAGCGAGTATGCTGACTCCATCAACCTGTTAGTGCATCGATCGATTACTCGGCTCATAACACGGTGAGGCTGATTGCCCATCCTGACTGAGGGTGTTCCTTTACAGCAGCAGTATGGCCACTGCGCTACTAATTTCCAGGCCGGGGTTCAAATCCCAGTGTTAGCCGTTGTTGAGGGACGTTTCGAAATAAAACATTCATCCCTCCCTTTGAGTGACTTACTATGTTACACATTCTAGCATTGATTAACCACGGATAATCTCTACCCATTCTGTCCATATTGTCTTATCACCCCACCCTCCCTTCAGGTATGGCTATATCTCTCAGGTATGACTTCCGTCGAGACTTAATAAAAACCAGCCAATCAGCGGTGAGGGAGTAACTATTTTGGGGGTCATTGGTTATATAAGGATCAAACCGGAAGTGAGTTCAGGAGTGGTACATTGTGAGAAATCAAACAAATAAACGGTTGAGGTGTGTCTTGTTAGAATTGATTCTGGTATCAAATGTTGTTGGTTGTTAGTGACGTAATAACACAACAATGTTTTTAGTATGTTTCATCGCGTGTGTGCGCGCGCGCGCGCGTGTGTGTGTGTGTGTGCACTGACACGGAGTCCGAAAAATCTTGATTCCACCGTCTAGACGACACGTCGTTGCAGAGGGGGGGGGGGTGTACTTCAGAATATGAAAGTTTCCGACGAAGGCATGTGATATCTCATCAATCAATAAATATTCATATGACGACATTCCAAAACTTGAAATCACGTTCAGTTGTGGTTCGTAGCGGAATATAAATAGCTGAATGATGTATTAGAAGCTAAATATTAAAAAAAATTACGACTTTCGTACTAATAATTATTCCCCTGTTTAATGCGGAATTAACGACTTTGTCACGCAACGAATTCCGACGTTCGCTGTGAACGCGTACAATATTGTATATACTGCTGGGGCGTATCTACGGAAAATAGCACCCACGGGAGGCACTGAAGTTGCACCCCTGTCCAAATATCTGACACCCATCTTTCAGATAACTTTACTATAAAATCAGCTCAAAAATATGAGTCAGTGGCGTCCCCTTCCGGTGGCGCCCAGGGCACGTGCCATACTTGCCATACCGTAGATACGCCACTAATATGCTGTATTACATTTCTGTCTTTATGTAACACAACTTCCAGTAAGCTTCCTGGTTATTACCAGTTGTTCCGTTTCCTGCCGTTGTTTGATTTTGTGGGAACGCCAATTGCCCAATAGTTATGTCACTGTTGATTCCAAATCCGACCCATAGCCGCGTTTGTGGGATGTTACGCCGTAAAGTCGCCCCTTGGTCATGCATATCCTAGGTATGACCAGCGCTTACAGTTAAACTTACAGTTTAGTGTCGTCGTTCCGACACTTCATTTTTCCGACCTTTACTTCTACGACGTTGTTTCCGGATCGAAATGTTCGGACAGGACGTGAGCTCGATCTTACTGTGAGGTAAGTGATTGGCCTGGGCTCTGGTCACTTACTGATACATACGGCCGAGAGACTACCTCCACCACTCCTCACAAGCACGAGGTGTAGCTCGGATGGATTCGAATCCCGGAACTGAAAATTTGCAACGCAGTGCTCTAACCATTACCCTATGTACGGATATATTAAATATGTTTGGATGTTGAACGTTTTAAGGCCACTTTTGTGCAAAAGGTTAATGCTAAATGGGCCGAGCGCCCTGCAAAGGTAATGAGGCGAAGTCAAAGATGAAACAACCTTCAGATATGCCCACCCCGAGATTCGAACCCGGGTGGTAGTGATTTATGGTCCAACTCGCTACCGCTAGACCATGGAGGCAAATGTAATGAGGCGAAGTGAAAGATGAAACATCCTTCAAACATAGCAGCGCCGTGATTTGAACTCACGTGGTGGAACTCTGTGGCCCTCGACACTACCAGTTAAGGCATGCAGGTCACCCAATCCCCCCCCCCCCGGTCATTTTTCGGGAAACTATCACGACATATTAAGTATCCGACATAACTTAGAGCACTCTCCACTATACTGCCTGTATCTGTTGTTATATTGTGGTTTACATTTTTGACCGTGGCTGTACTCATCAAAATAAACCAGTCTCTTTGTGTACTGATGCATAGCCAATAAGCTAACTCTCTCCCTCTCTTGGTGTGTGTGTGTGTATGTTTGTTTGTGTGAGAGAGCACATTTTGAGGAGGGGCCGTCTCTTACATGTTTTGCGACTATGATGATTAATCAAGTTTTATATCCGTCTTGTTGAAAATGATAAATGGCTGAGAAAATGTGTAAAAGACTTTGATATATTTATAATCACAATTTGTTGTGTTTACTAATGCTATTATTATTATTTCTGTAAATCAGTACAGGGAAGCTTATTTGTGTCAAACATCCAACTAATAACACTACACTGGAACTAAATCCTATAGTTCTTGGATAATATATATAATAATATATATATATATATATATACTTATGCATGCATGCTGTTTATAGAAGAGTCACACCCGATATATATATATATATATATATAACGGTTGTGTATGTGTGTGCACTTATAAATGCTCTGCTCTAGTAAACACTACTCATATGACACTCCGTCCAAGCCTTGGGCTAGCTGGATGTTGTCTGCTATTTCAGTAATTTCCTTAACGCAGAGCGACTGTTTCAGAGAGAGAGAGTGTGTGTGTGGGGAGTTACTAACGGTGTCAAACCGTGTTTGTATGCCGTATGACAGCAAAACTATGACCAGTTATACGACCGACTTGCGTATGTTTGTGCGCTGTATGCCAGCCGCAGCGAGAGCCCTGCCCATGTGACCAACGAAGCGTGGCCGTGTCACTAGCTGGCTCGCCGAACCGATTTCGGGTGAAATCTGTCTTATTTTCTAAATATTTGTCGGTTATCAACAACCGGACATAACTATATTCCCGCTAGGATTATCTGACAGCCAAAGACGCCGGCAGTCGACTGGCAGACGAGTCGAGTGTCAAAAGTCTGGACGCGAATTGGTGCATTGGAGTCTCCCTCAACTAGCAAACCGACATCCCCGGAACACACCCATACATATACCACTTTATTGATTTGACGTTTAAAACGAACGCAAGTCGTGTCTGGGCTGTCGTCGACCGCCGTTTAGATTCGGGATCGTTTCGGATCTGTGTCGTTAATTTGTGGTATATCTGTCGTAAGGAGTAGCCATGCCGATGCAGTGGGGTAGCAAGGGTGCTACGTCCAACATCCTAGCTGGTCAGTTTCCTCAATTTCAGATCAGTGCCGCCGATGTGAAGCGAGGCGCAGTCGTGGTTAATGCCACATCGCCCAGCGGTAAGACCCATCGTATGACAGTACAAGAGAAGAATGGAGTGTACACGGCTAACTTTACGCCAACCGAAGTCGGTGAGTATTTTGGGGAGAGGGGCACTGGTTCTAACGCGGTACTGGGCTCGGTGGGTGTGGGAATGGTGGCCTTGGCTGGGGGAGTGATGGACAAAAACTGGAATGGCTGCATTGTAAGCCGGTATTTTTTTGTGTTTTTTGTGCACTGTTGTTGTTTTTTTTTTGGCATTTTACACAGCTAGATTAAAAAATTTCTAATTCCTCCCCTCTCCACACGTACACACACACGCACGTAAAGACCTCTCGTCATTGTCACCCACTTAGCCCCGACGTTGGCCCGCCGTATCCTCCTGCGGGTGTCCCCTGTACACATCGCGGTGATGTATGCCAGAGAGGTACAGACACTAGGCGGCGTTCTGGTCTGTTGGAATGGCTCGCGCTAATCTCGCAGACCCACTACGGGTGCCATCTAGCTGATACCCCCTACGATACCCCATCCTTTGGGTACCGGGATACCCAATGATGAGAAGTCTCAGTAATAATTAGATTAATATAGTTAAACTTGTTAACATATGGTTAGTACACTCTTTTGTAATAGAACGCACAGACGCACGTCATGTGACAGGTTTTAGTTAATTTCAAGTTTGTTAATTTCAAGTCAGTTACCTAAGTATGACTGATTAAATTAAGAAATATGTATTTTGTAACATTTGAAATGCTTGAAAGAATTTTCTGATAAGGAATTTGTACATTGTAAATGGTTGGAACAACTTGCTGCAAACCACTGGGTTATGGTTAGAACCCCAGTATTTCCCGTGTTTCTGTGATGTACACACCCACCCATGCTTACACACAAAAAAGATATCACTGAGTGGTTTGCCACAGGAGTGGTCAATGCTGAGGCAGAACAAAGGGCTTACTCACTCATTCATTCACTCACTCAGGGAATGCATTTCTGGAGCAGAAAAAAAATCCGATTTTTATTGGGAAATTTTTATTGAAATTTAAATGGCTCATCCGACACGTTCTGTTGAATGGGATCATTAGGCTATATCTTCATCAATTACTTTAGTGAGCTGATATGTACTGCAGTAATAATAAGATACTGTCACGTATACACCCAGCATCATTTTCTGTTGATCTTCTTCTGGCTTCTGACGTGAAAACAAACAGGCCCGTGTTCATAAACTGTTTTAACTTTAGTCATTAAAGTGCTCAACGACATCCAGCGTTGTCCAGTAAATATTGGCTTAAGTAAATCAGTTGCCCTGTTCTTGAGTAGAAACGGCTAACATGTTTATGTTCGCAGAATATATACTAGACGCATAGAGTTATTTATTGGTTCAACCAGTTATTACTCGTTGACATTTTTCTGCTCGAAGCCAAGAAATAGAGATTAGTTGGTAACAGGTTTTAATATTTCGGATTTAATTATTGACGCATTGTGAAAGAAGAACTCATCTTTGGGGGGGGGGGGGGTACTCTAGATGTCATCCAACGATTTTAGATCTGTATACCTTATAATGACAACATAGTCGAGTCATTTAAACTTATGAAATATGAGAGACAGAAAATTGTATAATTATTTATATAAATACAAAGCTATATATTAACTTGTCTACATAGAGGAGGAGGGGGGGGGCGAAATAACTGAAATTAGATAAATGTATAAAATTACCCAACAATAATTTATCATATAAATAAATATCATGGTAGGTAAAGAAAAAATTGTATACTTGTGTCTAAATGGCACCATTGATAAAACACTCTGCTGGGGTAATTTCCAAGTTGGTAGTCAAAAACCACCTGTTATCTGGGCTGTGTTTTGGGGGATGTTTCATTTGACAATCTTATTTCCCTAGCAAATAACCCCTTGACAATATATTCTAAGTTTGACTTGCAAGCAGGCAATACAAAACACCCAGTCTCGGTACTGTCGAGTTATTAAGTTTTATTTGAGGAGCTTGCACGTAGATGCATAAAATATACAGCTCAATTAAGTACAAATCAGTTATTCTCATGGTATAAATGCGAACTAAGCATCAGATAAACCGACTTAGCTGATTCATGGATAAGGATGAGATTTTGCTGTGTAAAGAGAACAATTACGAAAATCAATAGTAACGGTGTAGATATATTCTTGCGGTTTGAGTCTCTGACTGTGTGTGTGTGTGTGTGTGTGTATTGAAGTCGCCACAAATATCAGAATGTTATACATTTGTTGGCAAAAACACGGAGTGATGATGATGATGATGATGATGATGATAAGTAGTAATAATGGCATCCAGTCTACAGTATAGAGAATAGCCTTTAGATAGATACATTAATGTTTGGCTTCAGGCATGTCATGTTACTATTTTAGTAATGTGTGTGTGTGTGTGTGTGTGTGCGTGTGCATGCTTGCACACTTCCAGCTACAGGATGTAATATTTTGGCATATTGTTCATTTGTGATCCACAGAGATAGATATTTAGACCAAATCGTTGCATCATTTTGCTACATTTCACCATCTTAGATAAGCTAAATATTGGGTCATTCTGAAACACGTACACGTACCGTAAGTCTGTGTAGTGAAATTATGGGAAGTTACATACTCCTGGCTGAGATGCTATAGATCTACTAAATACAAACTTCATTCATATCTAATGGTACTGGCAAAAGCTTGTGAGTAAAAACATGATGTTAAGGTAGCAAATTATTGTGCAGTTCTTTTACAGATAGACAGATAGAGATATCTCCTCCCACCCCCAAAAAGAAAGAAATCCTGTACGTGATTAATATAACAAATTTAAATCCTATAAACAATTTCTTAATATCTGATGAAGTGCACACCGTACATTAATAACAGTTAAACATTTCCTGTGTGTATATATATATATATATATATATATATATATATATATATGTGTTACAATAAAAATGTTGGCAAATTGAACCTTTCTCTACTGAAATAAAGGTTTTTTGTTGTTGTTCAAAATCTAATTTAGTCTAATTTCTGAATATTGTCACAGAGACAACATTATTGTATCATAAATAGTATATAACCATGACCTGTCACATGACCGTGGGTTGTTCGCTTAATCTTGTGTATATTATTTATATTTCAGTTGTTTTGTTCAGTTGATTTTCTTCATTTCAGTGATTTATGTCCAGTTCATAAGAATTGATAACTTTCTTAACTTCACAAAAACACACTTGTACATGCGTGCACATACTAACAACTGCCTAATAGACCTGGTTTTGTCATCGACTCTTCAAGGGGGTGGGCATCTCCATGGTCCAACTGGTAGCGCGTTGGATCGCAGATCACTACCACCCAAGTTTGAACCTCGGCGTGGGCATATCTGAAGGGTGTTTCATCTTTGACTTTGCTTCACTACCTTTGGAGGTCGCTCTGTCCATTTAGCCTACCATGTGCACAAAAGTAGCCATAGGGCATCAATCATCACCACCTCTTCAAGGGGGCATACACAGAATCTTGTTTCTTAATTATGTCACTTTCCATTAAGTGTAATATGTAGAGGCGTATTTACGATCCTAATTGAGAACAGCATCGAGGCTAAATAAATGAAAAGATATAATATTATATTTCACACCAAATTTGCCACTAAACCAACAAAATAAGTTGTTTTTCTATAGACTATATAGCATTTATATTTTGATATCAATCTACACACACACACACACACATACGCTCACACACACACACACACAAATAGACAATCTTTACAAAAGATGAAATCAGTGATTGATAAATCATGTTTCGGTGTTTTCCAGTAAATACCTTTGTTGGTATGTTCTGTATGTGTACTTTTCTCCAGTGACATACATCAAAATATATTTTATCTCTTTTACACTGCATCAAGTAATACGTATGGATTTTTGTCTGTCCGTTACGAAATATCATGGATTCGTAGATTTCATGTGTGCCATTACTAAAAACAAATGATGTCTTTAATGAAGGATTTTCCCAGTGATATTAAATTTGTAAAACCAAATGCACTTCTATGTATTACCGTATACATAAGGAATAAAACAATTTGACATAGATTCTGTCAATGGCCCTTTAATTGCCTTGTTGATCAGGGCTTCTGCTGGCTCTCATCACAGCAACCACTTGTGCTCGAATTGAAGAAGTGGCATGTGTAGCTATTGTTTACAGAATAAATGATCGTTACTGATAAAAAACGTAACTGTTTAAAACACGGATATTCTTTTAAAAACTGTAGATTTTTATAGCCACAACAGGAATTCTGGGTCAGCTGTTCAACCAAGTTGGCTATTGCTGCCCTGAACCTGGACTAGGTCACAGTGGGTTTGACCCGATACAACTCCGGCGATTCATCCCAATACCTGGCAGTGTTGTACCGTCATTTTGGTACCATTACATAGTACTGTATTGGCTACGGAACACAAATAAAACAACAGACAGTGGTTACTGGAAAATAAACACCAGCAGAAGCCTTGTTCTAACATGATGATACTATTATTAATTTCTTGGTTTTCTTGTTTCACTAATATTTTCTACTTATAACAGGTCATTCTTCATGTTCGCTGTTGGTGCCATATTTTTTTTTGTGTGTGGGGGGGTCTGTTCACTGATCACGTGATTGGCTAATAGTCTTTTCACCAGTTGGTGATAGAGACATGTGGCGATTTCACTTTATAAATTTGATTTAGAGAACGTTCCAGATTTTAAAATATGAAAATGTTATCATCACTTTCAATAACAGCCAAACGATGTCAGATATCTGTCATGTATAAAATAATATTCTTTTTTATAGTAGTTATGTTGATGGATGCAACCAGTTCTTGCAATATTAATACGGGCTTGTTCCGACATGATAATATTTGCACAAAATATCATTATCTTGTTATTTGTTTCATTCGTTAGCCAGCTTTGAAAGCCTGGTATTGTTGTAAAAAACTGTTTCTTTTGAAACTAAATCGAACTGCATTCGTAAAATCTAATTTTGCAAATTTGCTATGATGCTAACATGTTTAACCATGACCATAATAAAATCAAATGTGATATTGAAGTCACCAATTATTGCGGCTAATCACTGATCAGTGTGCCATATATAGTACAGCTCACTTGTATCTTATTCCTGTGTGTCATGTCGCTCGGTGTATTTTACACACTTTTAAGGTAGGATCATCGAAGTATATTAATATTATATTAGATACCTGTAAGATAAGAAATATGTCGAATATTTAGATCTTCCAGAACAACCCTAGAGAACATTACCTTGGGTGTATGTTGTGAAATTTTTTTTATCATTGTTTATTATAAATTGTTATTCCATTTTATTGGCTTTTTAAACCTCTTGAGATCAAATTCTTATTATGATTTCTTAGCTCATAATCTGTATATGTACTATATCCTTAAGTTGATTAATCCTATCATCCCAGAATATGTCTATGACTACTAAACTGTATTATCCAGATGAGATATTTACATAATTTATCCTGTCCATCTTTTTGAAGGCTGGTGTCTAATTATATAACCCGGATGCATATATTTCTCACTCTTTCTCACTCTTAAACCACATTGCAGTGGGATTCCACATATTTCCTGTGCTCATGCAGAACTGCCCTCAATTATTTGGCTGAAGATAAAATTTGTTGTGTTCCTGTTGTTATTTTTTTTTAAATGTGAAATCATATTGTTTTCTTTTTCTTAAATATTTGATTTCCACACGGGTCTATATTAAGAAACCTTCCACTCGATTTATTAATAATAATTCATATTAATTTCTGATCTAGTATATTAGTATACGAGTATATTAGCACATGAGTACAGTAGTTGTACAGTTTGTATTGTAATGAATGTCACAGAACCATTGCTATTTTAATAGGTAATAATTTTCCCTACAAACATGTAAATGGCTTTTGATACTGTAGAGTTGTGTAAGGAACTTTTATCCTAACATATTTTCTGTTGAGTAATAACGCTGTTGATGTATTTCGCTAACATATTATTTGTTCAAGTGTCTAATCATAGCTGTACATGTTTAGGTATTTTCAAACTGTTAATATTTTAGGTGATTGGAACATTGCCATACTGTATGATGGACAGCACATACAAGGTTCACCATTTGATGTACGAGTGTACGATGCATCTCGCGTTCGGGTGATGGATCCGCTTGGTGGAGCTGTTGGCAAGATGTTTGCCTTTACAGGTAGAGAACAATCAGATAATTATCGTTAACCTAATATTTGCTGCACCATCAGATTAATATCCCATCGCAGTGTCTCTGCTTGTCTGTACGGGAATGCAGTTGTTTAATCTTTTGTTACAGTGAAGGCGGATGGTGCCGGCGAGGGAAAGCTCGATGTTAACATCGTGCACAATGGCACAACAATCCCTGCAACCATCGTACCAACGAATCCTGCCCTGCAGCAGTTTGATGTACACTTCACACCTCCATCAAGTGGACTGTATACAATACGTGTCTTTTTGGTGGTATGGAAGTACCCAGTGAGTGTCTGATGTAAAACTATAATACAATATGTAGATTATTAGTCTAAAAATGCATTATTTGTCATTATTGTTTGCACATATTAGGATATCACATTTGTGATATATATATATATATATATATATATATATATATTGTTTGTTTGTTTGATAATAACATAATTCTTGGCTATTTTCTTTTTTGCATTTTGATAAATATTATTTCAATATTTCATGTGTTGCATTGTCCTTCAGATTCTCCATTCAAATTGGAGATCATAGACTCCAATGCTGTGACGGCGACGGGTAATGGTCTGACGAGCACCGCAATCAACACCAATGCAGAATTCATCATAAACACAGGAACTACAGCTAAAGATGGCGATCTCCGTGTTGAAATAACTGGTGAGCACTCGAGTAAAGGCGCCGTCGTTTGATGGGTCACGTTTATATTGTGACGTCTAAATGATTGCATTATGACAACATAATTTATTCACCGAACTATTCTGAGTGCCTTCATGGTCTTAAGTGGCAATGCGATTGAGCACAGCTCTACGCCGTCCGGGTTCAGTCTCTGCACTGGCTACGTCGGAGGGGTGTTTCATCTTTCACCTTCGCCTCATTACCTTCGAGGTTCCTCGGCTCGGTTACCCTACAATGTACACAAAGTGTCCACGAAACAACGACAGTTACATTTTCACTGAACTGGTCTCTAAAGGATTGCAATTAATAAATACTAAGAACGTCATTGTCAGTCAAGATATTTTTTTTTAACATATCCCTGTCTGTTATGTTATGTTACATTACGTTACGTTATGCTGTTATTTACAGCACCGAGTGGAGCTAAAGTAGCCAATCAGGTGATAGACAACAATAACGGCAGTTATACAGTAAGATATGTAGTCAGCGAAGTTGGTAAGTATCTTTGTTTACGCTTTAAGTATACAACTAGGAGTAGTTCATATACCACTGGTAGGGCAGCGTAGTCTGTAAACTTTTAGAGAAAATATCTTTTACTAGTAAATATTGTTTTTACAAATATTCAGACACAAATATAATGTGCCTACATCTGTTTGACAGATCTGTCAGATTGTACTAATGTGCGAATGTGTACCTTTTATTTGTCTGCGTTTTTAGGGGAATACATCATCGATGTTTACTTCTACGGTAAGCCAATCAAGGGCAGCCCTTACAGAGTACAGGCGTATGATCTGTCCAGCATCCACGTGACTGTACCAAGTATTGGTATAGTGGATAAATTGGTGGAATTTGACAGTAAGTAGTAGTACCGTAGTACTCCTGCCTGGATGTGTAATCTACCATTGGCATTGCATTGATCCGATTGCATTCTGCCTTCTGAATGGCTGGTTTAAAAGCAGTTCTCTGTCATGGTTGGATTGTTACAGTTATACCAATTAGATTACCGTAGGTCCCGGGCATTAAGCCGAGACTTTGTATCAACATTTTGACCCTTATTTTGGGGTGGTCGGCTTAATGGGCAGTGCTATTTCAGAGTTAAGAAATCTAGTCCTCGGGAGAAAAAATTTCAGTGTGTTAGCAGCCATCTAGAGTCTAGACTCTAGTCTAGATCTAGACATCAATCGTTATTTTGATTTAAACTCTTGCAGTCATGGAGTGAAAATAGAAGTGAAACAAGTTGATGATAATTATACATATAGAATTATCTGATTTTTGTAATTATGGATAAATGTTTTGACTCATTAGCGCATTTCACGAAGGCAGTGTCGGTAACAAGACAACTCGTACCCAAGACATCCCATACCCAAGAGCATCGTATCTCATTCGTTTGGCGACATAGACATTACAGTGCCCCCATATACATATTTGTATGGGCAAATTTATACTAATAACGGGATAATTACTGATTAATTAATTTATTTTCAATACAGAGTTATAGTTACTAACTGACTTCATATACCAGTAATTTACATTGTCTTGGTTATTGTCGCATTAGTGACCAAAACGTACCATCGAAGGCTCAGTAGTAATTGACAATATGTCTAATTACTTCTAAGTCATTGACTTCATATGCGGTTCATTGAATGTTTAATAATGCCGTTAATTTAAGTTTGGGGTCCTACTTATACGCTAACATTTTGTGTAAACGATAGTTATATTTTGCCTTGATCTATTGACAGTATACAAAACACATATTGGTATGAATAACAAATTATGAAAACAAAATTATTTTCTGTGTTCAAAACGTCACCTGGAAATACTGCAGGGAAAAGTTCAGATTTTTAGGTCGGCTTATTGGACGGTACTACCATAAATCATGATAGTTCAGGCCTAAAACCGTCCTCGGCTTAATGGCCAGGACCTACGGTACTTCAATTTGTGGATTTCTACTCAATAACATTGATGGCTAACATTTCTTGCTGCTCACTTCATATTGCTCTGAAATGTTCGAAGGGCTGATGTTTAATTTTTTATGGATTTTAGTTAATGCAGCCCGTGCTGGCTCCGGTAATCTGGAGATCATGGTTAACGATGGAAAGATACCTTGTAGTGTCCAGAATCGTGGTAATAGACAGTTCCATGCCTCGTTCCTGCCTCGTGCCCCTGGTGTACACTATATCCAGATGAAGTTCAACGGACAGCTCTTGTACAGTAAGTGTATACCTTTGGTTTAAGGGTATGAGTGAGAAATTGTTCGTCTTTTACTGATTGATGAAACATCCCATACACAGTCAGAACACAGACAACACTGGGATGCAGTGCCATGATAGTGAGATCTGCAGTTTGGTAATAGCTGTGTATGTGTGTGTGTGTGTGTGTTGTGTGTGCATGCATGTGTGTGTGTGTGTGTATGTGCATGCATGCTTGTTTATGTGTGTGTGGGTGACTTTTTACACTAAGAGAGGTGTCCATATGAGAGTTGTTTCATCGTACAACTTCTGTACATACTCCATTATGGGCCTTATGAGACAGTGAATAACCATCATTTAATATAACTGATGTTGTCTAATCAAGGTTGAGCTGTAGCAGTCATTTACTGATAATAATATAAAACTTAATGATTTTATGACAATAATCCACTACTGCCAAAATACCCCTCCTATAACATGTGTCAATGTATGTGGGTTGCTATATATAGTGTGTTGCTGATAAGATATTTGTAGTACCTTGGCAGCTACTGTGAAGTGTGTGTGTGTGTGTGTGTGTGTGTGTGTGTGTTTATGGGGGAGGCACTGATCAAATACAAGTGGCGATTGGTGTGTTATCAAATCTTCGTGCAAAACAGTCGCTCAAACTTCTCACTGAAGCAGTTTGGCGTATTCGCTTATCGTGTGATCTATCGACTCGTCGTAATGGCTGTGCATCTTTATCTTGGTATGGTAATACATCGTTGGTTGCCAGCCAATTTGTGGATGGTGCTTTGTGATCGGATTTAGTAAGACCGGATATAGGGATGTCCAGTGATTCGGTCAGCACTGAGGAAGCTGCCTGTACGCTTGTTTCGAAGCTGGCTTCTGATGCGTAGAAAGCTCAGGGAGATTACTTGAACAATTAGTGGGCATTCCAGTAGCTGAGTTGTTACAGCACTCTGGATTCTCATACCCATGTTTGTTAGAATTGTTTCTTTAAGAAGTTGCCTCTCAGCCTTATGTCTTGGGTGTGACCAGTTTTGAGGCTACCACAACAGTAACAACAACAGCTTAAAATTTTTCACAAATTCTGTCCAAGATGCAATCATCTCTGATAAAAAAGATAGTGGATCTGGATCAACGTGATCTTGTCACCAAGATGAAGCTTATTCTGGAAGGGTGTGTCAGGAAGAACGACTGTAGCGTGGATCGTCTGAAGAAAAGTTTGGCACCGGAAATCATGCAGCTTTGTGACAACGTGAAGCTGAAAGTGTCTGGTAGCCTTCATCGTAAAGTTGATGTTCAAATCAACGAGTTCGTAGAAGATATGATAAATGAGCTGTCGAAGGAGATACCTGATGAGCAGGCAGATATTGTGATGGAGGCCAAAGGTCATGATAGTAAGGGCACCAAACTGCTCGATGTAGTTGATCCAGAAAGTGGCGCTGATGGGGATTTAGGTGAAGGTGATGTGAAAATAGGTACTGATAGAGAAATAGCTGGTCTGATAGAGAAGTTCTCTGGTTTTCGAACAAAGAAAAATCTTAGCCAGAATAATCTGTCACCAGGATCAGATCCAGATGATGACACCACAGATGAGAGTCCTAATTCAGGATATCAGAGTTTGGATTCCCCTAATATTCTGTCTGATTGTGATCAGGTGAGAAACGGTAAAACTGAAATAGCGATGGGTGCACAAAGTGGTAGATCTACTGATGCTGAAACATCCAAAACAGAAAGAACTGTTGTTGTGAAGCACGTGTCATTTGAACAAACTCCGCATAAACTCCCAAAGAATGTATGGCCACCTTACAGGTCAGAAGCAGATGTGGGATCGAAAATGGATGACGTCAGCCGGCTGATACGAGAAGATTTATCAGATAGTGGAGATGATGTTAGCGTTACAGACGAAGAAGATGGAAAACGATCTTGTGGCGTTCAGGTCAATTTACATCCGGATAGAAACATGGTGTCTTGTGGTGTCCAGGTCAATGGGAGTGGCATTGATGGAATTAGAAGAGTTTCAAAAACAGGTTGTGTGTGTGTTTGTCTGTGTGCGTGCGTGAAAATGTTAAAATATTATTTTTATCTGATCTATCAAGTAGGTCTAGAATCCTATATATTGATGAGAATGTTTTGTTATTTATAATTTCAGACAGCCCATGGCGTGTTGATATCAAGAGTGCAGCCAATATGACTGTTGGAGGATCCGGGCTACAGATGGTTCCCATAAACACACACGCCTGCTTCGAGGTGAAAACAGGAGGATTAGACCATGGAGACATCAGGATCAATATCACATGTAAATAAGACAATCATGTAAACCGTTTACATATGCAGGGCTAGAATTTAAAACATCTAATCGAATCACCCCTTCGGCGCCTCCGTGCTCTAGCGGTAGCGAGTTGGACCACAGATCACTACCATCCGGGTTCGAATCTCGGCTTGGGCATATCTGAAGGTTGTTTCGTCTTTGACTTCGCTTCATTACCTTCGGAGGTCGCTCGGCCCATTTAGCCTACCACATGGACAAAAGTGGCCATAAAACATCAATCATCTTCATCGTATGACCCTTCAGTAGACCCCAAAAATATTTCTAGCCAAAATGAAAGGGCCCGATTTGATCAATAATGTCAGATTTGTGTGATAGAGGCATTATTTATACATATTAATTGATCACCTCTTTTTTTATTCACACCTAAGTAAAACATTCAACAACCACCATTCAGCATATCTGCCAGTTCATAACAAGTGCAATTAACCATGTAAAGCCACCCTCTGCATGAACTCATTTTCAGCCTTTGACCTTACCATTCATAGTAGGAGTGATAATGAACGTGTAGGCAGGATCCAGAATTTCTATGCATTTGTTTCCAGCACAGCAGTTGCTACAAAACAGCTGATGTGCATCACAAACAAAATGAATGCAGGGCTACTGGATATTTTGCATGAAAATGGCGGTAGTTCGATTGGCACAGCTTTTTGAACCAGTCATTAGTCCGAAGGCAGAACACCCTAATTCAGGGATACTGTTTTTTTTTCTCTTCTGGCTCTGCACAAAGGCACATAACGTTTTGTGCCCACATTTAAGAACATATACCCACTTGGTTAAAGTAGGAAGTAGAAGTAATCGCATAATTTACTTATATCAAATGCAAAAGTGCCAACTGGAGAACTAGAAGTTTATATTCTTTAGTAACCAAATGTGCAATGAAGACATTTGGGCAATTTGTTTTATAAAACATAATTTCTTGTACAAGCCAGAACCAGCAATAATTGCATTTGTTGCAGTGGCTTCAGTAAGATATTATTATTAATGCAAAGTTTTTCAGGTAAATATTAGAAAGGTTAGGTATGTTTGTTCATAACAGATGAAAACTATGTCTAAGGTCCAGAATTTTTTTTCAATTCAGTTGCCCCCGGGCAAGTAGATTGGAAGTGCACTTGCCCAACAAATGTTTTCACTTGCCCAACAAATTTTCACCTGATCCAAAATTATCATTTATTTTTATCTGCTCTATTTCACCTGCCTACATATAAACATGTATTTGCGATAAAAATCGACAAATAGAGAAGTGTTTGATAAGAAATGCTTATTCAGTGAAACCCAATGCTGCTTTGCTGAATTACCTGCAGCCATTTTCACTCTTACTATATAAATAAAATTTCAAATTACCAAGAATGTGTAGCCAGTAAACTGCAATGAATATGTGAATTCTGAATCGGATGGTTGAATCTATATTTTTACAACCCAGATCATAATATTCTGGATTCAACCATCCAGGCAGGCTATCCCAAGAAAAATAGGTCACAAGTGAGATGGGTGTCCGAAACAAATGGATACCCCAATGTCACATACATTACGGCAATGTCGCACACCGCGTATATGGAATCTCGGTTTTAACCTTAGTGTGAGCAATGGAAGAAATTGTTGACCTGGCATTCAGTATTCTTCTTTATTTTGGGGCTAAAACTCTAAAAAAAGTATTTAAATATATGTCTTGTCTAAGAGAAAAACCAGCTGAATAATGATAAAACAACAGCAATGATATTGACTTAATAAAACTCCTGTTAGCTCACATACACACAAGGATATGTAGCAGTAATATTTGTCACAGGTATTACTGCAGGTATTACAAATTTTGCTATTTAGAAAGGCAAAACTGTGATAGCTGCATCGGGCAACTATGACAATTTATGGCCATGAACGATGGTTTTGATTATCCGATCACTATGAAAGTAATGAAGATATCTGTGATAACTGCCGCAGAATCATGGGTCAGAGTCAGTCACAGCATCTTCTGTATAGGCGTGTTGGTAGATGGGTGTTTGGGTGAATACGCACACACACACACACACACACACACACACACACACAGTTTTTATGCTTTGGGGTTTTAAATTATTTTGCAATTTTATTATAATTTAATGTAACTGAAAAATGATTTTAAAATCAATATAACTAATTAGTTATTACTTTACAATATAATATAGCTAATTAGTAAGTTGTTAATACTGAATCTATGTTTAAAACTAAGCAGCATCTCCATATTTTTCTGTTTAGCACCAAGTGGCCGGCTTGTACCAAGTACCATTAGAAACCTTGGTAGAGGAGACTACTCTGTGGAATATATACCAGTAGAAGTTGGTTAGTATGTTGTTATAGTAACATATGCATATTTATGGTAATGCCACTTGTTCAATGGCCAGCTGCCATTTATAGGTCACTTATATGATATCATACAGTGGTTTAGTAATAAATTACAAATCAGTTTGAAGCTGTTCGTCTTATTATAAAACAGAACTTATAACATTTTGATGATACGGTCAAAGTCATTTAAATTGGAAATTCACTTAAGACAATGGACACCTACGAATAAATGTTAGAAAATTATAGAAAATGTGTGTCTTGCAGTACTTGCAATAATGGAGATTTAATTAAGTGTTACTAACAGTCAGCAATCAGAGGTGCTGTGCCGTGAAAATATATAATAGAGTATATGTCTAGATATG
Organism: Paralvinella palmiformis; assembly: GCA_025642065.1. Taxonomy (NCBI): domain Eukaryota; kingdom Metazoa; phylum Annelida; class Polychaeta; order Terebellida; family Alvinellidae; genus Paralvinella; species Paralvinella palmiformis. Next base: position 302,834 of record JAODUP010000271.1, read on the forward strand.
TTGTACAGTATATTGTTTAGTGTACGTCTAGATATTTTGAAGAAATTATACATCAAGAATATGCAGCATTTAAATAAATATTTACGCGGTCTTAATCGTTATATACATATTATGTTGCGATATGTTGAATATCACACTCATAATAAATTATAGATCTGTAGATTATTTTGGTTCGAACAAATTCGTTTATGTTAACTTCGCTCAGAATATAATCTCGTAAACACCGAGTAGTGTGATTGGCCACAGATCTATTGCATCCGGGTTCACATCATGGTTGGGCTATATTGATCTTTCACTTCGCCTCGTAAACTTTGGACGTTGCTTGACTCTATGCATAAACATCGCACACACACACACACACACAAACACACACACACACAGTCAATTGATTACCAAACGATGTTGGTAGTTTTACCAAGATTTATACCTCATTACCTGTTTACATCTAAGCCGGTAGTGAAGTTGAAGGCTATCCACAAGTTTCATAATTTTCACAAGCGTACAAAACATACAGTTTCTCCCCCCCCCCCCAGCCCCCATGAAATTATAGAATTGTAAATCTTGAAGATGATTTTTAAATGTTTGAAAGTTGCTGTTTTACTAAAACAATTATTACTAGTGTCATCTTTTGAATACCAATAGACTATTAGTATTCAAAAGATGACACTAGTAGTAATAGTATTCGACGTATGGCGAATAGTCATTTTGAAGTTCTATCTGTCCCACAGTTTTATAAAAGGTGGAGAGTGCAATTAATGGACACTTCCTTTTTTATATCTTTTTTATAACATCAAAAATGATACATTCCTGTCACAATCCTCTCACAGCTGACAGTTTGTATGTTTGTGAAAATGACAATAAAGTATGGATGACCCTCTATGTCAGAATGACATTTCATCTTCACTTTGTCTGATTATCATTAGATGATGCTTCATCCGTTTATCCTACCACATGTACAAAACTGGCCATAAACCACTCATCAACATTACCCGCATCCGTTTTCAGGTAACCACCTGGTCGAGGTGACTTATGATGGCATACAATTACCCGGAAGTCCATTCACGTCAAAGGCTTATGATGTTAGCGCTATCGTCATACAGCCAGTTACTGGGGGTATTGTTGGTGGTCACGTCGAGTTTACAGGTAGAGTATTACAGTCTGACAGTAATTAGTCTATCCTTCAGTTAAGTATGTTGACATTATCAGATATCGGATAGCATTTTTCAGAGCCCAGACTAAGTTCCAGGTTGGTTCAGAATCCTTCATGTATGTAAGAAAATCAAAATTTTTGTGAAATCTGTCTTGTTCTTTTGTTTGTTATGGTTTATAATTTATGAAAATGTGTGGATCTTTGTAAACATTTCATTATGGGTTTTTTTCCTCACGAATATCAATTTAAGATGACAATCGTGTTTATATTCAAAACCCATCTAGGCCTTTTAACCAACCTAATATGGATATGAACTGCTCATGGATATTCATGTTTTTCAAACTAAAAAATTACTTGATATTGTTTTGTTTTAATGACGAAGCCCTGTTTATTACCCTATATTGCAATACTGTGGCTATGTTCGGACATAAACTCTATTGTTTGGAATTCCAAGGCCCTTCGTATTGTAAAGATTGTATTAATTTCAAATTTATAATCAGATATTGGATAAAGAAAGCCATTTGTGAAATGAATGTTTACAGAATAATAAACAAAAATTATTGTGTTGTGATAAAACCACACAAGCATTTTTGTTGCTGTGTAGGATAACTCTACCATCCTATGTGTGGTATTAGTATTTGCAATTTATTAGTTGTGAGAGCACAATTTGGCCACCGATCTATAGTACCCGAGTTCAAACCCTGGATGGGCTATGTCTAGAAATGGGTTTAATCATCTTTCATCTTGTCTCATTACCTTTGGGAGTTGCTCAGTCCATTTAGCATCCTGTGAGCATAAAAGTGGCTGTAAAACTGCAATAATAATTTTTTTAATGGTTGTTAGAACTTCTATGAGAGACTGTATAGATCTAGAATGATATACGTTTAGTAAATTTGCTTGTGGCAATATTTTAAATGGCTTAATTGGCAAATGCTGTAATTGCAAGCAGTTATTTTATTCAAACAAGTATTTAACATCAGAAGTAAGGTATGTCATCACTTTATAGCCTATCTTATCAAAATGAATGTCCACTATTGAGGACGTCTGTCAGTACTGGGCTTATCCACATCTGAAGGTTGTTTCATCTTTCAATTTGTCCTTTGGGAATTGCTTGGCCTATTGTTTACCTTAAACACAAAAACTGCCTATAAAACAGTAACGTTTCCCCATGGAACTGATTCTGAATAGATTTAGCTTTTGGTATAGATGTCGCATTTACCGCATTTACCGTGGAAAACCCCTGAAAGTTGCAGTGAATCCTACAGTGCCATGAATGGGAATTTGAATGTATATCATCTGTACACTATGACCTCGAGTGCTATGCCCTAATCCACCTGGTTTTACACCATGTAAAACCACCACAATAATGCCATCTAACATGGCCACAATAAAGCCATCTAACATGGCCACAATTAAAACATCTAACAAGGCCACAATAAAGCGATCTAACATGGCCACAATAAAGCCATCTAACATGGCCAAAATAAAGCCATCTAGCAAGGCCACAATAAAGCCATCTAACATGGCCACAGTAAGGCCACCTAACATTGTTGCAATAAGGCCACCTGACATAGCCACAACAAGGTTGTCTAGCATCTGACATGGCCATAATAAAGCCATCTGACGTGGCCACGATAAAGACATCTGATGTGGCCACAGTAAATGAGAATGATTACTGTTGTAGCATAATACTAAAGAATGTCTCAGTTGTTGTATTCTTGTTGTAGTGATAGTATGTATCCATGTGTGTTACGACATGATGAGATGCCAGTTGTTGTATTGTTTATCTGTTTTGACTTCCAGTCGACGTCAGCATGGCTGGTGAAGGTCAGCTAGAGATCATGGTGGATGGAGGTACCATACCTAACCATGTCTCTATGATCAGGAAGGGCGTCTTCAAGGTCGACTTTGTTCCACGTGAAGCCAGACCACACAAAGTTGATGTTAGATTTAATGGCTTGAATGCTCCAGGTAGGATTACTGTTGTTATCATCATTGAGACACACACACACACACACACATCATAATGGGATGGGGTACCTACATACTGTGGATTGTGGTAGCTCAATGATGAAGATACAGTATATATACAGTCCACTCTCGAACCAAATCTCGATCAACCGAAATTATGATTAAATGAATCACAGAGGTGTCTCCCTAGTATTACCTCAGATATGCAACAAAACAACAACAGGTAACAATCATACAGATATCACATTGCTGAATACAATCAGCCTTGTGTGTTTTGACAGTTTACCGCCCCACATTCGCTAATAGAAACCGTTGAATACATGATGGTAGTGAATTCCTGAATTCATTATTTAATATAGACTACCCTTTTTTAAACCCTTGCATAAAACCGTTATCAATCAACAAAAATTACAGTTATACATTTGTTGCTTTTTGACAGAGATCACAATTCATTTAAAAAAAATTCCTTTCCACTGCACGCATAAATAGTAGTTCTGTTCTTCTACAAGTGTTTACTCTACACGTTCCCAGCCTTCATAGTGTCTTCAAAAAGTGTGAATTGCAAACGTGTGCTGCTGTCATGGATACCGAGTGAGTGCATTCACTTTAGAGGCCATGACGTATAATTTTGAGCTATCGCTTGATCTGCTAATTGGCTTAGGAGTTAAGGCCACTCCCGTCTTGTGGTGCTTGATATTTGTTACCGCCTAAAGTTGATCCCATCAAAATACGTCATCGTAGAACATTCCCTAATAGTATGCACTCCGCGAAGTTGTGGCGAGTTTACTCACGAATTAATTGTTCACCGTGACTTTGGTTACATGTAAAATACGATACGTCGTATAATTGTGTTGGTGTTCTGTTTGTCGGAGATGTGAGCATGCTGACAGTTATCGGCATTTGTTTCTTCTGTTATCACCCGCGATAGTTTGGTTTGTTCATCGATAAATTCAGTCTTGATATTTTCCCCTTCGTTCTTCATATACGAGATGAATAACCCTTTTTACGACATCTTGAATTATTTCCTCGACTTGTACATGAGTATGTACAATAGTTGGTTACGGGTCAAGGGATTATCGGTTCAATTCCATAAAATGACTACTGATCAAATTTCCCTGTAATAATAATATTATTATAAATGTAAATTTAATAAGTGTCCGTACTAGAAGCCATCCTGAGACCCTCTACACTGATATCTATTTTAGATTGATATGAACCAAAAACAGTTATATCTCGATTTGACGCAATAAATCGTGAGAAAATGCTAAGAAATGCAAGGAACGCTAAGAATTGATGTTTTAATTATTTTTAATGTTTTGCTCATTTAATTAAGCAATTGTTGTTATAGCTCCGACTTTCCTCAAACTTTTGTCTGAAAAATATAATAACAACTATTGGGTGTTCAGATTTTGCAGTAGTTAAAGAGGTGCACTGCAAACCTGGAAGTTGTGGGTTTAAATCCAGCCCAGATCTGTTTGTGGGAAGTTTCCCCAGGCAGTTGCCATTTGGCTATATGTTCCAGCCATGACCAGTGCTCAGGCTAAAAATTCAAGTAATAAAAGATTATTATATCAGTTCGCATTCGTCTTCAGTCAGACTCCCATTTCAAAGGTACCCAGATAAATGATAGCTTAGACCATTAATTGATCCTATGTGATGATGATGATGATGATGATGATGATGATTTGTATAGCTGCCACACAAATTCAAAATTTTCAGATAGGTTATAATCTGTATGAAGATTTGATTAACGTTATTCATTAAGTATTAATTGTATTTGTTTACAGAGATATTACTTATTGTTAGATACGTTAATATATTTATTTTTGTCATTATAGACAGCGGGTAGATAATTTATTATAATTTATGCTAACAGTCAAGTGTTGATGATAAGTGTTTTCTTTGTGATACAGCATCCCCATTTATGGTACCGGTTATGGACACCAACCGTATCACCGCAGTTGGAGATGGTCTACGCCATACGTCTGTCAACAAACAAGCTTTCTTCCGTGTCAACACCCAGGCAGCAGGTGGTGCTGACCTCACTGTAAAGGTCACGAGTAAGTAACCGGGTGGCATGCTATTGGTTGTCATGGTTTTATTCCAGGTATCGTATCGTCAGCTCTGTTGCCATGACAATGAAAAGTATGCTCTGGGATTTGACCTCTCTGGCTTTTGGGCACTGATGTAGTCATTCAGTCATGGTCATGTGTAATGTGTTTAATGTTCGGTCACTCATTGTCACGCATCATTCACATTCACATTGTCATTGTGCATGTTTATTAATAGCATGTTATCATGACGATATATTTGTTTGGCATGAAATAACTAATTACCATTGTGTATCTGTGGTATGTATCTGTGGTATGTATGTGTGGTGTTATTATGCAGAAGTTTGACGCTATAAATACAATGGATTGTCAGTCGACTAAAAGTTAGATTTGTTGTGAAGATGTATCCTAATAAGCAAGATAATTGTTAATTAATAGTTTAGGATATATTTTAATATTTTTGTTGGGAAGGGCTCTCTATTTTTTTATCTTTGGTCTTCGTATTTCTTAATTAATGACAATATTCTTGCCTCATAATAGAAATTTCTCAGTGTGTTTTGTTTGGATGAATTTTTAACACAAACATTGCTTGCTCTTTTTCTTAAAGCCATAGTCTGAGTTAGCCAAAACCTCTCGTGCACTGTTTCTGTTGTTCTGCACCGTTGAAGAAGACATATCTTAAAATAGCTTTATATTAACAAATTACTGTATATTGCTAGCTATACACTGCTGTGTATGAAAATAGACAGCACTCTGTGTGAGTTCTCGATGGAACTTGTATTAGCCCATTATAACACTCATGAGTCTAGTTTGTTGGTGTGTGTGTGTGTGTGTGTGTGTGTGTGTGTCCTTTTCTTAATATTTCATACTTCTCTTTTGTGTGTGTGTGTGTGTGTGTGTGTGTGTGTGTGTGATTGCAAGCAAGCTAGTGATATTAAAGTCAAATAGCTGTGGTGCATATATCTGGGTGTTTGTCCTACCTCGGTTCTACTATTTACCATAACCAACCATCAAACCAAAGTGCTATACTAGTAGTAAGATTTTCTTCCTATATTAAGTACATGCATCATGTGTTGTATTTATCATGGTTGAGTGATTGTTTTATTTTATTTCCACAAAGTCCAATATATTATATGTGTACAGTTTAGCTCTGCTTGTATCTGCATCTATTTTTGGTGCATGTTCATTTGAGTTTTGGTCACGTTCGACCTTGAGAGGAGACCATTTCGGTTCAGGTGCTGTGACCTTGGAATGACCTTGAACCTGACCTACTAGACCATATGGGAAATCACACCCCCAGTGGGTTCCATGTAAGTTGCATTTATACATAGCCAGTTTATAGCATGTGTGGTGTCTGTTATGGCCTTAAGATGGTGGCATTTTTCATTTTTTCTTGCATGTTGACTTTTAACCTTGATTTGCGGCTTTTTTTCTAGCTTTGGGGATTTTGTGCTGAATTCATTCTCTTAGTTGCCCACTGACCCAAATAGCACTAACTAACTGGTTATTAAATGTTGTATTGTATTTTAATGACATTTTGAGATTATGTGATAGTGTGTCATGTGACAAATTAGCCTGAAGTAATTTTATATCATGCAAATAAACGGCCAGTCTTATTTATATATATATAAATATATATATGCATGCTTTTTAAGCACAATGTCATTAAAATTCAATCAAGGCAGATTTACATATAAATGGTACATGCACATCCCTTTGTTTTAATCAATAAAAACATTTAGAACTATCACATGGTGATAGTTTCCAGTCATTGTTTGTCAATCGGTGGCATATTGTATGTATCAATTTAGATGATGTTGTAGCATGTTTACTATTTGTAGCAGTGAATCTGCCAGTGAAAAAAACCACTTGCTAGCCACTGTGAGGATGATCCAGTCTGATTTTGTATCTGTTTCTTCTCATTAACAATCTCATTTCTGTAACTTTCTCGGGGCAGCAGTTAGTGACACTTGAGTTGGGAAGTGCAATCGCTTTAGGAATGTAACACTGACAGATTTTTTAATAATCTTGTGCCATTACTCACAACAACACAGATATCATTTACTGGTTCTGGCGAGGGTTGTAGCTGGAAATTAAGCTGTCATTTCTGTGCATGGGGTGTAAGTTGAAGTTGTGAAAATTTTCAAACAAACAAACAAACCTTTTTCTGCTGTTTGATAGCTTTTTCTTTCAAAACAGTTATTTAACTCGTTTTATTTGAGTCTCTAGAGATGTAGTCGTCACCAGATAATTGGGCTCTCGTATAAAACCAGCCTTGCTGCGCCTCCACTGGGAGAGAGAAAGAACCCTGTTTGGTTACCATGGAGATGTACATATACAGTCCTAATAACGCTAATACTTTCCTATATTTCTCTCTAACAGGTAATGGTATCAGAACTAGACTGGATCACACTCCTCCCGCTTACATGTGATTCTTTGTTTACATATTTGTAAACGCCCGATGAACTACTAAACAATACGAACATCTCTTGATTGGATTGTTGTTGTTTTTTTTTTAATTTTCAGGTGAATAAAGAAGGTATCTTAGGATTATTAATCGTGCTAGTTAATCTTTTTGCTAATAATCATCATAAAACACCAAATGCTTTAGCATTATGTGTTACTGTGTATGTCAGTTTTCATATGTGTAAATAAAGTTTTAAAAAAACCCAGATTTGCATAACATTGGAATCAGCAAACTGTTCTCTGACATTCTGTCTGTAAGTTAAAAATAATATTGATAAAATGGAGGAGTACTTCTAGAATGCTGAAATATGTTGTCAGAACATTATTTTTGAAATGTTTCTTGATGGCAGATTTAGGGTGAAGTCATGGTATCTGAAAGAAAAAAAGGTTTTTAATGATCACCAATTTCCAAGCCTATTTATTACCAGACACTGAGAGCCACTGAGGGGTGGAATATGTTAACCTGAATATTGACAGATCTTTAGGTTTAAATTTCTGACTTAAAATGAAATACTTTTTTCGGTCAAGTTTTGGTATTGCTTGGCCTATTTATCTGATATCTCACAGTTTGTATATAAAGTGAGCATGTCTGTTTGGCAAAAGAAAAGCAAGCATGCTTGAACCTGTACATCGGAATCTAGATGTTACAGTATTTTGGTTTAAATTTCGTAAATTTTGGTATAATAATAATTATCTCTAACATACTGAAGTATTGTTATTTTATTTAAAACCATTGTGCGTGTGTGTGTGTGTGTGTGTGTGTGTGTGTGTGTGTCTATAAATGATTCTCCCCTCTATTAGAGGAGTGGATATACTTCAGGTTGCCTAATCCACAACACAACTTGTATTATAGCTTGTATTATTGAAGATCAATGCTAGCTATCAAACAACAAATTACTTGTATATTATTAATACATGTTTTGTCTTTGTCCAAGGCCAGTTTGTCATTTATACCTGAATGTTTATTGTTGTTTAGTTGATGTTTATTTTTCTATATGATTGATGTGTTTTGATTGTTTTCAGATTTTTTATTTCCTCATATTTGCCACAGTCTGGTTCCATTATAAGCAACTATATTGGTCATCAAAAGGGTGTTTATTCCTGTGTTAAATTCCATGATCCTGTTATCGTATGAATCTACTATTACTATGTGTTAGTACTATGAATAAAATAGCCATTTTCAGCTTTTTGGGTTTTTGGAGAGGGGGGGGGTGTCTTTGGAACATTATCATGTGACACTCTGGCTTGTGATTCACTTTGATGATGTACCCTCGTCATCACCTCCAAAAAGTCTCTCTAAACGAGTAAGATTTTCTTTTTTTGGCATGTTTTTGCTCAAGTACTATCATTGGGCTGTGCGTGTTGTGCGTTCAATACGAAAACGTACTAAGTATTTCATGTGCACGTAATCAACAAAACTCAAATAAACGCTGTGAATTGAAAGGAATCTAAATTATTTTATGGACTAGGCCACGTGTGATGGATGCTGGTGGCGATTGGGTTATCAGTGCCACACGAACAGATGAAACCTTCCGCATTAACATGTGCTCGTTCCGGTGTGTAGCTAAGCTCCTATTAAATATGACCTTCTTTAGTTTAGACCAACTACTCGACGCGCTGGATAATTGGTGACTGTTTGGTAATGTTTGGGATTATGACAAATACGAAACTTTATTTGACTTTTTGTGAATGGTATAGAGCCCACAATATGGAAATATTTTAATGTCCTCGTTTCAAATAATCAGGACCGAAGCACCTCCATCCACCCCCACCCCACTCCACACGCATTATATCCACTGACCGTTTTTGTAATGGAATCAGACTGTACGAGTGAGTTTGATGTGTTTCTCGTATTATTACTTAACACGTTTGTTTAACATTGGTACATAACACACTTATATTATGACCGACATGTAATTTATATGTGTAACACTATCACCAACACACTATTCACTCTATTTATATGTGTAGGTTTTTGTGATTGTGTCTAAATTTATACTAAATAACAACAAAATTACCAAATATTATCAGTATAGTCAGTATGTTAATTGCTAATGTAACACTTTCAGCCATTTTTAATCAGTGAGCTTTACAGTTTTCCTAATTAGTACAAGAAACAATTGTTTACATTTTTAGTAGAAATTTGTTTAGATTATTACTAATATATATATATATATGTATATATATATTATATACCATATTTATATAGCACTCTTTTCATAAACTATATCATGTTCAAAAGTGCTTTACAATACAAGACATTTAAGTGTAAAATGTTAAAATGTTGGACTTATATAATAGTATGATAAAAAACTAAAAAAAACTTAATGAACTCAATTAAATCATTATAATATACTGATATAACAATATATCGAACTGCTATTAACTAGAAGATAAAAATAGAATATAAACATGTTAGTTATATATAGACATTATTAAGAATGACTAGATTTGTTCAATGGCTATAGTGGTGAACTAGAAAATAATGTGTTTTTAAATGCTTTTTTGAAAAATCTCTGTTGTCTTAGATTTTCTGATATCCGCAGGCAGTGCATTCCAGAGACTGGGTGCTGCATAACTAAAACATATGTTGCCATATGCTGTGGTGTCTATCTTAGATACTACGAATAGTTGTGTATTCTGGGATCTTAGAGTCCTGCCTGGGGTATATATATATTATATATATATATATATATATATATATATTGAGCTTATGAATAATAAAGTAGGCCATAGAAGTTAATAAAAAAGACTTCTTATCATTTAGTAATTAAACCACATTTAATGTGTTTAATATTTCTTGCATTAACCGAACAGTAATAATTTATTTTGACTAAAAATATAACAACAGATTTTAGGTAATAAATTATTCAAATTTAGCTTTCTTAACAAACTCTGATGTGGTAATCTTATTAATAACAGGTTTATTTTGTTGTTAGGATACTGGCTCATGTTAGACTAATTGACATGGAAATGGATTCTTGATTAACATAAAAGACAATCAATCAATCAGTCAGTCAATTATAATAATTATCGCAAGTGTTCTAGGTATTCCCAGAAAAAGAAATAAACCAATTTATTTAAATCACCTCCCCATGGAAAATTTTCTTTTGATTTATAAAAACCAGTAAAATAGAGTGGAAATGTATTATTTCCTACGTAATTTTGTTTTTCTGTATACAAAGAAGTAAATAAAACTTCGGTCACATCTTCTTATCTCTTTGGATTCAATGAATTAATATAAAGAACTAGACAGTTCTAGTCAGTATTCAGAAAGTGGCATTTTTAGTGTGTTATTTTCTTCACCAATGTTAACTAATTTTACTTTCACATTTGTGGCCTCAACCATAAACCTGTCTCGTTGACCACAAAGCACAAAAACCTACATATTTACTGTTCCAACATACCGTAGCTGTTAATGTGGATATTTAGTTATTAAAATAACTAATAATATTATGACATTAGCTGTATGGTGAGATTCATATTAATGAAATTGAGAGATTGTATATACTGTATTGATAAATTCTCCAACGTTACTTAATAACATGCTCATTTTATTATATTGGTATTTTGTATCGAATACGTATTATATTATTGTGGTATGCCATTTTGTAGGCCCTACAGGTCGTCAGGTCCATACTTCCGTCATCGGATCAGCTGAGACGGGATTCGATGTTGATTTTACACCAGTTGAAGTTGGTACGTATCGCCTTTCACTATTTATGTTTTTTGATAACATTTGATCAAAAATGTTTCGTTAATAGATCAATTATTTTCAATCGGAAAGCCAACAGTTTAAACAAAATTATTTTTACATTTTGATAACTCTGATGACATTAGCATACCCCCTCCTCCCCCCCCCCCCCCATATTGTTGGCAGGTTCATACAGAGTGGACATAGACTATGGCAAGATACCAATACCCGGTAGTCCATTCTATTGTAAAGTGTATGACTGCACAAAGGTCAAGGTCAGAGAAGTCGGTGATGGCATCATTGGTGTCAGCTCTTCTTTCCGAGGTAAGTTCACTTTTCCGTGTTGGATATTTGTGATTATGCTTTTGTTTACATCGTTTGATGGTCAGTGTTCGAAACCAGATTACATTCATTCAGTGTCTGTGTCACATATTGATGAATGATACCAGGTGATTTATTAACTTAACTGTGTGTGTGTGTAGGGGGGGGGGGCAATGTACAGATAATGTATGGTATAAATGGGTGATGTACATTAAAATACAATATATATAATAATAATAATGATAATAATCTGTGGCCTAGTTGGTAGCGCATTGGACCACAGATCACTACCACCTGAGTTCGAATCTCAGCACGGGCATATCTGAAGGGTGCTTCATCTTTGACTTTGCTTCATTACCTCTGGAGGTCGCTAGGCCCATTTAGCCTACCATGTGCACAAAAGTGGCCATAAAACATCAATCATTATATTTAAGTATTGTAAAATTTAAAGACACTGTACAAATATATGTAATATAATAATAATAATAATAATAATAATGTATATTTAATAAAGTGCCCTTACTAGCAGGAAACATTCAGAGGCACGTACAAATAATATGTAATATAATAATACTCCAAATAATATGTCTGTAAAAGATTTAAAAGATAATTATTATTTATCTCTGAAAGCAACCTTGAACAGGTGTGTTTTTAGAACGAATTAAAATTTTCAAGAGACGACATATTTCTAATATCTGCCTGCAACCTATTCCACAAAGTGGGGACTGTAACACTAAATGCACAATCACCATATGACTTGAACCGAGACACTGGCACCTGCAATAGTATCTGACTGGATGACCTGAGTTTTCGGGATGACTTCCTAAAGGACACCAGTTCACACAGATATTCTGGTGCCATATCGTTAATAAATTTATAACTTATTAATAAAATCTTGAAATGGATACGCTGTCTAACCGGTAGCCAATGTAGTTTTTGAAGAATTGGGTGATATGATCATATTTTCTAGTATTTGTCACAATGTGAGCTGCACTATTCTTAACTTGCTGAAGGCGATTAATGTTGCCATATAACAAGGAGTTACAATAGTCTGTATCAGATGTAACAAAGGCATGGACTACAGTTACAAGTGCTTCTTGTGTCAAGAATCCTTTTAGTTTAAAATTTATCATGAATGTCTTTAATGTTATGTTAAGGGGGGATGCATTGTATAAACAATGCTTGAAGCATCTTCCTTTTTAACATTCAGTATGCATTTGCTTTCGTTAAAATGATGTATTTTGAATGTCGAAATAAACAATTTGAAAAGGAAAAAAAACAAGGTTAGCTGCAGGCGGGAAAATAATAATAAAAAGAATAAAAGTCCATTTTATTTCCCAGCTGTGAGTTTCAGCTGTGATCGGCAAGTTTGTAAAACAAATATTCAAAAACCAATGGCCTTAGGATATTTGGAACTTTTATCATTAGTTTCAGCTGTGATCGGCGAGTTTGTAAAACAAATATTCAAAAACCAATGGCCTTAGGATATTTGGAACTTTTATCATTAGTTTCAGCTGTGATCGGCGAGTTTGTAAAACAAATATTCACAAACAAATGGCCTTAGGATATTTGGAACTTTTATCATTAGTTTCAGCTGTGATCGGCGAGTTTGTAAAACAAATATTCACAAACCAATGGCCTTAGGATATTTGGAACTTTTATCATTAGTTTCAGCTGTGATCGGCGAGTTTGTAAAACAAATATTCACAAACAAATGGCCTTAGGATATTTGGAACTTTTATCATTAGTTTCAGCTGTGATCGGCGAGTTTGTAAAACAAATATTCACAAACAAATGGCCTTAGGATATTTGGAACTTTTATCATTAGTTTCAGCTGTGATCGGCGAGTTTGTAAAACAAATATTCACAAACAAATGGCCTTAGGATATTTGGAACTTTTATCATTAGTTTCAGCTGTGATCGGCGAGTTTGTAAAACAAATATTCACAAACAAATGGCCTTAGGATATTTGGAACTTTTATCATTAGTTTCAGCTGTGATCGGCGAGTTTGTAAAACAAATATTCACAAACAAATGGCCTTAGGATATTTGGAACTTTTATCATTAGTTTCAGCTGTGATCGGCGAGTTTGTAAAACAAATATTCACAAACAAATGGCCTTAGGATATTTGGAACTTTTATCATTAGTTTCAGCTGTGATCGGCGAGTTTGTAAAACAAATATTCACAAACAAATGGCCTTAGGATATTTGGAACTTTTATCATTAGTTTCAGCTGTGATCGGCGAGTTTGTAAAACAAATATTCAAAAACCAATGGCCTTAGGATATTTGGAACTTTTATCATTAGTTTCAGCTGTGATCGGCGAGTTTGTAAAACAAATATTCACAAACCAATGGCCTTAGGATATTTGGAACTTTTATCATTAGTTTCAGCTGTGATCGGCGAGTTTGTAAAACAAATATTCACAAACCAATGGCCTTAGGATATTTGGAACTTTTATCATTAGTTTCAGCTGTGATCGGCGAGTTTGTAAAACAAATATTCACAAACAAATGGCCTTAGGATATTTGGAACTTTTATCATTAGTTTCAGCTGTGATCGGCGAGTTTGTAAAACAAATATTCACAAACCAATGGCCTTAGGATATTTGGAACTTTTATCATTAGTTTCAGCTGTGATCGGCGAGTTTGTAAAACAAATATTCACAAACCAATGGCCTTAGGATATTTGGAACTTTTATCATTAGTTTCAGCTGTGATCGGCGAGTTTGTAAAACAAGTATTCACAAACAAATGGCCTTAGGATATTTGGAACTTTTATCATTAGTTTCAGCTGTGATCGGCGAGTTTGTAAAACAAATATTCACAAACAAATGGCCTTAGGATATTTGGAACTTTTATCATTAGTTTCAGCTGTGATCGGCGAGTTTGTAAAACAAGTATTCAAAAACCAATGGCCTTAGGATATTTGGAACTTTTATCATTAGTTTCAGCTGTGATCGGCGAGTTTGTAAAACAAGTATTAAAAAACCAATGGCCTTAGGATATTTGGAACGTTTATCATTTAAAATGAAATATTGCAATTCTAGATTCAGTCCACTGATACAGAGGCCGTATCAGAATTGAATAGTTGTTATTTTTGTTTAACACACACACTATCTCTCTCACCCCCCCCCCACACACCTCTCTTTCAATGTAAGCACAGAAGTATAACTATACCTGTTAGTGGTCTGGGTGCTGTGTGAAGTAGCCACAGATTAAACCAGCACTTACATGTAAGTCATACCTATACTGTATGACTGTATGTCTTTGATCTACCTGTATACACAAAGGAAGCCATTGACAGGTATTGACACAGCTAAGCTCGTCAGGCCTCCTTTAAATTGACAATTTCATAGCAAACATCTCTGTGTTTATTTGTTAAATCTCCACATCCTGTTTGAAGACTTTAGTGCTACTGTTTGATGTGTTAACAATCTGTGTTCAGAAGGATTGGCTCTTCTATCATACTGGAGACAGGATTGTAGTTCGGGGAGTATCCCCAGGCTCTCGCTTGTTCGGCACAGCCTACATACTTGAGACAGATTGTTGGTCTTTACATACAGTAGAGCATCTCAGTAATGACACCCCTGTATTGAGAGACTGCCAAAATTCACCTTATCGCCCCAATTCACAGATTGTAACACCGCCTGTGTATGTAAAAGTCAGAAATAAATTCATAAGATTATTTGGTGAGCAATAATATGATAGATTTCTCATGTATACATGATGATAAAAACAATATTAACAATAAATACAATTAAAAAGATTAACTGAATTATTAAGAAACAACAGAAATAACAGAGTTCCCACGTCCTGGAAATCCTGGAAAATAACAAATTAATTTTACAGGTCCTGGAAATGTCCTTGAATTTGACAAGGTCAGGATATATCCTGGAAAAATATTGCTTGTGAAAAAATCCACTTAGAATATAAAAGAAACATGAATAAATATTATGTCTGTAGAAGAAAACTTCGATTATAGAAGAAAAAGAATACCTGTATATAGTCTTGATATCCCATATTAATTAAAATTTAAATAAGAGTAGGTGGATGAGAAGGAGGCTGTGTCATAAAAATATCATTGTCAATAATCAATCATACATTGAATAAATATGATATACTTTTTCACACATATCTTGTATATTTTGTCCTGGAAAATGGTAATTTTGTCCTGGAAATGTCCTGGAAAATAATATTTCCATGGCTGTGGGAAACTTGATATGAACCATTTCTTCTACTTGAAGAAAAGCTCCAGGAGTAGGAAGTGTTCTCCAGATCAGTTAAGGAAGTAGATCTCAGTATTACCAGTGTCTTTCCCTAGAGTGTTACCATGATACCTCCATGGTCTAACTGGTAGTGCAGTTGGGCACAGATCTCAGCCACCTGAGTTTGGAACTTGGCACTGTAATGTCTGAAGCATGCTTCATCTTTTACTTCGCTTCGTTACCTTTGGAGGTCATGAGGCCCATTTAGCCTACCTCGTGCACAAAGGTGTCTGTAAAACACCCAAACACCTTAGAGTGGTACCCCCTTGCAGATGCACTAAAAGTTAAAAAACACCCTTTTTTGCTTCATGTTTCCACACAAAAATAATATTACTAAGACTAAGTGAGCTTCATTTAGCTATTTAATTACTTGAATCTTAGCTGCATATGTTTAAAAAAATGCATTTATGCAAAATGTTATTCTGCCTTGTTAAGTGCCTTAAGTAATTTAAATGTTAAGTAATTTTCTTGCAGATTATATAGGGCACTATACAAATTTTTTATATTATTAATATTATTATCATTTTTATTATTAGAGTATCAACAGTTTTATCTTTTTCTAGTCATTTTAGTTATTTCTCCTTCTGCACTCAGCGTTGTTTTGATAAAACCCAATTTGTAATTTAATGACTTTAGTTAAATCAGGTCAGATGTGTACTTATTCTTCACACGGTGTAGCTACACTTTGTCGGTGAACCATGATGTAAATACTGTGTAATCTATTTCATCACGAATGGCCAACTGGTTTGGGCGCCAGACTCGAGTCGTGCTCTGATGTTGATATGGCATCAGTTCGCCGAGCTCACATTTCAGTCATCAGGTTGCAGTGGGTTGCTGGTTTCTCTGCATGCACACACATAACGGTTTTCAGACAAGCGTTCCTTTTTGTAAATATGCACCTCGTCGTAGATGAAATGCTGTGCTGATGACTTCCACGTACGGCGGGCGGCTTGAAGCACGATACTCGAAACGCTTCAGCGATTTGACAAAATTCTATTCGGTGGAGCATAACTCCGTGCAACTTAGATCAGTGCAGGAAGGGAGAGCAATAGAATGTCTAACAGTGTACTAGTGAGACGAATTACGGAATTAGACGACAGGATGTTTTAGAGATGGGGGGATGATGCGTCATTTTGTGTCAGATGATGATGATGTGACAATACATTTGTCTATTCCTTGGTTTATTATCAGTGTTTAGATGAGTGTTTGTTGACCAGGTAGTGGACTGTCATTGGGATTTTAAAGTGTGTGGGATTTGTTTCTGTTTCTGGATCATCTTTAATCCGTTTTGTAATTCTGCCGGGTGCAGGATGTCTGAATCTGGGCAGGATTCCATCATAGACACGGATATACCGGGTTATCGGGTTGCTGATAGTTCTGACAATGTCCAGATCTGTATGGTTCGGTTTATGTTTTCGGGGAAGCATTCACGAGATGAAGGTCACAAGAAAAGCAACACGTCTGAACCTCGTAAGAAAAGCAACGAGTTTGAACCTCGCAGGAAAAGCGGCACGCTTGAACCTCGCAGGAAAAGCGGCACGCTTGAACCTCGCAGGAAAAGCGGCACGCTTGAACCTCGCAGGAAAAGCGGCACGCTTGAACCTCGCAGGAAAAGCAGCATGCTTGAACCTCGCAGGAAAAGCAGCATGCTTGAACCTTGCAGGAAAAGCAACGAGTTTGAACCTCCGAAGAAAGGCAACGAGTTTGAGCCTCGCAAGAAAACTTATGAGTTTGAATTTCACAAGAAAAGTGAGTTTGAACCTCGCAAGCAAAGCAGTGAATTAATCGGACCAAACGAGGTTCTCTCGCGGTCAACTGAAGATCATTATGTATGTTTGTCTAGCATACCTACAACATCAGAAATGGCACCAACTGCATTAGAGGATGGAAGTCGTGCTGGAAATAAGACCCCAGTCATAATTGGTGTTGGTGTATCTAGAACATTGAAGATTTCCCTGACTCCGCAACATCAAGCAGTGTGAAGCCCATAATGGTCTCTGCCTGGATGATGATGATGATGATGATGTCATGGGATGTTAATAACCTCATAATGTCCTCATAATCTGATGAAACTTTACAGCAATTAAAAGATTGGATTATTTATCCACGTGAGGGCAACCTAGTTTTAAAATAACATATATTTATTATAGCTGGCTTATTGTCATAATTATTCTAATATCAAGTGCAGCTGGCTAGAACAGAGAGGCTACAGAAGACCAGCTGGACATTATAAAGTTCGAATATAGCTGGATTCTCTTGTGAACAGAATTGTATTAAAGATGTGTAGTTTCTGTAGGAAATAGAACAACTGTAATGCTGAGTTTAATAGTTAGGAAATAATTAAGGTAGGGTACGTCTCCAGCTGAACAATTAGGATGGAGAACATCTTTATTGTCTCGGTAAGAAACAGTCTACTAGAAGAATGATATCTGCCACACACAGCAGCTATCCTATACACCTAACATGGACTGACTGAGACGACAAGATGGTTTTAAATCTCCAGAAGAACACGGCTCACTATATCGGATTTTTATCTCAATACATGCCATAGATTATAGTGGGACACAACATGAAGCATAGTAAAGCAGCTGGTGAAAGATGTGGCTGGTTTTCGAGCCTGACGAAGGTTCACTTTACCAATCTTGGAAAGCAGCAGATTTCGAAGATTTTGAGTCTAAAGCATTTCACTCAAGTAGAGCACATTTTTTCTCTGCCCTACTTCATTTCTTGATGTATTGCATCTATAAAATTGACAAGTTGTTCTGATGCATGTGTCTCTTAGCACCTGATGCTGTTTATTGACAGAAGATAAATATTGACAGTTCCTTTAAAATATTGGCAGTAAATCACTGGCCATATGATTTAGCCTGTACTATGTTATTTTTTTTAAATTTTTTGCTGTAATGGGTGGACATGTATTAAGTTATGTTTATTTATGTTAGTTTAATGCCAGTTACTACACACTATTTACATTGAATGAGTAATGTTTTATGGCAGTTGGTTGGACATTTAATCCATTCATCCTCCGATATATTTATCTCGCCATCATAAAGTGTATTTACAGCAAGTTACTGTCACTCTGCTCTGACTGTGGAGAAGATCATCTCTCCACCTTATGCGTAAGAGTTTGCTGATAATTTTGGCTCCCAATTCAGGAATTGAAATTGATCATTTAAAAAAATGGAATTGGAATTGGTAAGTTTGGAATTGGAATTGAAGTTTCCTACAAAAACAGTTAATCCACAAATTAATTTACCATTTAATTTATTAATTTAGAAATATTTCTTCCATGACAATCCTACTTGGAATATAAACTACTCCGAGTAAGTACTCCGAGTACCTACTCATGGTAAAAGGTAGTAGGTAAAAAGGAGTCCTTAAAAAAACGGAATTGGAATTGATAAATTTGATGTGGAATTGATCCCATGTCTGGATAAGAAATAGCATAGTCAGTATATCAAGGAAAAGTTATTAACACATTTGCAGAGAATGATATCCATATTTCTTGGCTTTGTGTGAAAACATAATTTAAAGAATATTGGCAAAAGTGTTCCTTTGTCATATTTTTGGTACCCCAATATTTATTTCCATAGTATTCTACTAATGATTAGATATCTAGCATCTGGAAATAGATAACTGTCATCATGTGGGAATTGTTGTTTGTCCATGATGTGTTTTATGGTGTGTTTTATGGTGTGTTTTATGGTGTGTTTTATGGTGACCAGAAATCAAGCTGTGATTGGTTGGAACTAGCAAATCATCATATAATAGTATTTTGTGATAGAATTTCTGCCAATAGTGTTTGCTGTAACTTGGATAATTTGATTCACTCATTTAAAGATAATGATGCATGTGCGAATTAATGTTCTGCCAATGTCTTCCAACTGCGATGTTAGTTAGCTGATTCTTGCACGTAAACTAACTGCATGTGCGTGCCTGTTTGTTGCGCAGTCATCAGAGTTTAATTAGCATCAACGACGCCAGGGCACACTCCAGAATGAATCCTTTTAATGTATTTTTTGTTTAGAAAGCATAATAATCTATAAATATGTGATAAAATAAATTTGTCTCTTCATTGACAGATTGTGAAATTATGTATTTTTTTACTAATAGAATAGAATACATCTTAATATTGAGTGTATTATTTTGTAGTGATGTGAATAAACTACAGTAAATGTACACGTGAAATCATCCGTGTGCTGTGTGTGTCTGTGTGCTTGCATGCGTGTGTGCGGGTGCGCATGCTTTACAACATATAAGCCACATAATATCACATTAAAATTTGTTCTTTAAAACTGTTCTTTGATGAGACAGTTAACTGTTTTTGGCTAATTCTTTTTATTCACACATGAATCCCAGATTGGGTTCGGGGTTTAGAATTTGGCTTCTTGTATCCTCTTGAGGGTTCTAAGAAGTGGATAACATGAGGTACTCGCTCACTTATTCACTCGGATCATCTTTCATGTAGGGTTGTATCAGTCAGACCCCCCACATGGAGAACAGTTATTTGTGAATAGGGCACAAGAGCAGTAGGTTTTGTTTTTGAGGATTGATATTTTTTCTCTGTCTGTGTTGTTCTTGTAGACAAATTAAGACCTTCCACTGGTGCAAAGGTTAGAGCACTGCGCTTCAGACTCCCGGGTTGCAGGTTTCAATCCTTTTCGCACCTGCATCTTGTGGGATATGTTTCCAAACACATCTATGTAAGAGATGACATGCTGGGATGGATGGGTAGGCAAGATAGTGGGTTGGTATGACATGGCTGTTAACAATAATCTACGATGTCTCGATAGTAACTTATCATAGCTGAAGAAGATAACATTAAGATATTTATAGCAATAGAAACCTATATATAAAAAGAGAAGCAATTTTTTAAATAGAGAGATAGAGAGCGAGAGGGAGAGAGAGAGAGAGCCAAATAAATAATCTATGTTTAAATATATTGTTTCATAAAGTTAATATTATATATCTGGAAATGTACTTCTCTGTGATAATACAACATTGTATGATATGTAAACATACACTTATAATATCCGAATTGATGAGGTGCATTGCCATTGTAATGAGTGCAAATCCTAATGATGCATGAACTATTATTATATTATTGTATTATTAAATTACATATTATTTGTACAGCGCCTTTGAATGGCTCCTCCTAGTAAGGGCGCTTTATTAAATATACATTATTATTATTATTATTATTATGAACGAATGGAGGAAATGCACTTAGAATAAATTTATTTTAAATAAATAGAAAGAAATTCATAGCTTGTTATCCATGTTGGAAATTTTGGCAATATATTAGCCGCGTGGGCGGTTTGTGAAAGGTTTTAGTGGTGTAATAGACTGTTAAGTATTATCTGGAACATTTACGGTGCCAATTAGATGGTGTTTGAGCAGTAGATGTTTTCAGTTGCACTGACTGGTTTAGATATACGCACAATGTTTGAGCAGCGTAGGAATCAGCCGACGAATGCGTCAGATGTTTGAGTAGATAGTACGCATGGCCTCCAAACATCTCGGCTCACTCATTGGAAAATTCTCTACCCAACAGAAGTAAAGCATCCTTTTAAACATGTAAAATAGCAATTCTGACAAACCTGAATGGTGTCGGTTTGTTTTCAGTATCAAGCAGCAACTGATATGCAGATGCGAGACAGATAGCAAAGTTTGTTTTCGCTTGACGCCCAGACAATTATTTATTTTAGATCTAGTTTTGCATCTTGTTCACGGTTCAGTGGCGTACCATTATGAGAAGGATCAGTTATGTAATTGAAGCACTCCAGGTTGATTACAGCAGCTATTCATGGTGATGAATATTCGTACAAAAACAATCTTCAGTGCTGTATTATATATTTTATCATTCTAAAATTTTATCTTCCACATTTTTCTCATCTGTAAATCTGTAATATAATAATAATAATAATAATAATAATAATAAACGAGGTCATGTATGTGTTTATGATTGTTAATGTTCTGCTGAATTGTTTCTTCATATGAACAGAACAGTGAAATTTGCAATCTGATTTGTGGGACTGAGCTACAATCAAATGTAATGTAGCGGGTTATACGAAATCGGTGTGCTGTAGTTGAGAAATTTATCCTAATCATTAAACATGTTGACACTAATTTATGTTTTTTTATCATCTGTTAATAATTATGATTGTTTAGAATTTTAAAAGTAGTCTATTTATTACATAAAAATATAATTTTAATATATAATTTCTGTGATGGATGGGTCACTTATTATGATGCGATAGATGATGGCTTCTTTAGTGCACTAAATAGGCTAAATGGGCCAAACGACCTCCAAAGGTAGTGAAGTGAAGTCAAAGATGAAACACCCTTCAGATATGCCCGTGCCGAGGTTCGAACTCGGGTGGTGGTGATCTGTGACCCAACCTAAACCCCCTACCAATTAGATCACGGAGGCGTCATTATTATGACGTAATAGAACTCTACCTGTAGGTAGCCTTCCACAGGGATCACAACCTGTGGATTCTCTGCGCTAAATCAACTCGGTGTGGGCATATCTGAAAGATGTTTTATCTTTGACTTCATTACCTTTGGAGGTCATTCGGCTCATTTAGCCTACCATGTGCACAAAAGTGGCTGTAAAACATCAATCATCATCAGTCATCATTGCCTGTGCTAAATCCGTGTTAATTGTTGCTGGGGCAACTCCGTGGTCTAAACCTTTTGAGGTTACTCGGCCCATTTAGCCTACTTTGTAAACAAAACATCAAGCATCCATGTTAATTGTTGTGTTGAATTATCTGATAAGGACTTGCCTAATAATAATAATAACAATAATAATGTATATTTAATAAAGTGCAGATTTATTTGTTGATATCTACACTTTGTACAGCAGTGAAGTGCAACATGGTGCATCTGTTTACATATTTTAATCCTCTCATTACCAGATGTTCAGAGTTTTATTGTAATATAATCTGACTAGCACTGATGTGACAGCCATTTGCTTCGGCCATCTTGAGTAATGAAAGGTGACATTCCCCAACCAATAGCCCTATCCACTGACATAAAATAAACAAGAAAATATTACAGTTACCATAATGGATATTCCATAAAGTTTGCTATAGTAATTTGTAAATCAGTATCATCTCGTGGATCCCCTCCCCCAAAATTTGAATTTACAAATGAGTCTATATTCACTGAACACTTGTACCGACCTAATGTGTACCCATATATAGAAACATCCGTGTAAAACATGCAGATGATTACATCATTAAAACGACAGACAAAGCGGTAGCACTAAAACCTCCAGTGGGTAAGACAATTAATACATCAGATAGAATCCAGTACTGCATCGTACACTCCAATTTTCCCTGAACAATCTAAAAACAGTTATCACAAACTCGGAGACCATCGGATGATTAAAGTATTTATCAATTAATCCTCACCTGCAACCAGGTCCTTTCCTCAGACTGAATCGCACAATACCAGAACAGAACAGAACAGAACAGCTACTAGCAGATTAAAATTATCATCACTCTATCTAAGAATAGAGACTGGACGGTGGTTCTTAACTCCACTGGAACAGCGGGCATGCGCTTGTCAGAATGGAATTCAGTTTGAGGAACATATACTCATATTCCACCCATTATCTCAACATCTCCGAGACAGTTACAGTTCATATCCTCAGTCAATACAGGAACTCTTTAATTGCTGCGACAATGATGAATAGCAAATAGCAGAATATTGCAGAAAGACATTATCTTTATATCGGACTTGATGTTAAATCTTTTTTTTTCTACATATTTCGTATATGCTCTCTTAACCTGTACATATTATGTCAATAGACTACTAATACTACTACTATACGAGTTGACCCGCAAACTTCAGTAAATCTCCGGATCACGTACTACACATACATTGAAACTTAGAGTTGTAGCAGTACCTGATGAACTCGTAAAACTCCAACTTAAATATTGGTTCTGAATCGCAATGTACTCATATCTGTTTGATGTTTCTTCCAGTTGATATTGATGACTCGGGTGAAGGAAGCTTGGAGATTTCCATTTGTGGCCCATCGGGCAATAATCTCCACAATCAAGTACACCAACTCGGAGCTGGCAGATTTGAAGTATCGTACACACCTGTGGAAACTGGACCGCATAAAGCCAACATCCTCTTTAACAGACAACATATACCAGGTATGTAGTACTTCGTTATTGTTAAGAATTGGAGAAAATGACATAAATATGATGGTACAGTTAGTTAAAACGTAGCAAATATGCATTTTATCAGGAAACTGATGGCTTATTGATATTTACTGAAATATTCTCAGAATATGATTAGGCCCATTTAAGGTATAAAAATATAATAACAGTTATTGTAGAAATAAATTTTATACAATACAAATTACTGAGGACGTAAGTCAATTGGAAATGGACTGTTCTTTAAATATAATACATGTGTTAGTTAATCTGCTGCAAATATATTATATTAAGAAACTAAAGTTTAGTATAATATGTAAATTTAATTTAATTGGTTAAATTTAGCTAATTTTGCAATTTTTTTTTTATATGTCATATGTTTTTAATTTATGTATTTCAGGCAGTCCATTCCATTTCACCGTGATTGATGCTTCACAGGTAAAGGCTGTTGGGGATGGCCTTGGGCTTGTACCTTGTAACAGATCAGCAACTTTCTCGATACATGCTCCAGGTGCACGGGCACATGATCTGACCATCAATATTCTAGGTAAGGTCATTAATCGGGACGTTTGAGCCAGAAACGAACACCATTGAATCATGTAAGATAGAAGATATAAGCTTAATTGTAATTTATTACATCTGTAATACAATGCACACAAACAAATATAAACGAATAAGTATATTTTACAATGTTAACTTGTTAGCATCTAGAAATCTGTGTTTTATTTGGGACCTGAAATGTTAAGTCGGTATTCACAAGAGACAAATTGGTTAATTCTAAGTTATCTTTAAATGGAAGGCTTCTAAAAACAACTTTATTTATAATATAACAGACTCGGTATGTTTTAGAAGGTCTCTTCATATTTTTAATTGGATTCAGAACTGTCTTCTAAATGAGCAGGTTGAAGTAATGATATCTGATTTATAACTGGCTGCAATTTCCACAAAACATTTTAATTTGTTTTATTATTCTGGTGTGACATCAGGGTGCAGTGTTGCCTCAATAAGATAACAGATAACTGTAGTGACAAGTCTGGACATGAATCTGAAAATGTCATGTGATGATATGATATTTTGAGCTGACGTTATTAGTTATGTGTTTATACCTAAAATTATTATCTTCACTATATCACAATATTTACTTTCTAATGTGTCATTAGGTGTTATATAGTCCGTAAATGTTGTAATATAAACACAAACAGTACTCCTGTGCTATAACACATCCCTGTAAGGTGGATCGCACTAAATTCCTAAACTGCCTAGCTGGGTGGGATGTTGAATCTGGCGAACAAATTTTAAGTCCACTGCTAAATGGCACTGTTTCATTTGGGATTTATTTTCCAGTAGATGCAGGAAACAATTCATTTATATAATGAATCAGATTTATTTATTTACATCAATTATAAATAACATCTCCCTGTGTGCATTGGGTATACACACTACGTGTTCCTCAAAGATAATAACTGTCAAATGAAAAATAAATAAAGCATCTGAAGAGCGTTGTCCCGTACACAGTTGACACCAGCTCTGATCTAGCCATCTGTGCTGATTCAGGAAAGAAAGTCTAATTTTCTTGACATGTGTTATATTTTCCATGTTACATCTATATAACTGACAAATGAAATTGTTATCAACCAATGTTATAAAAAAATTCTGGCGTGTCAAGTGTCGGAAACTGATTTTTTATTGGTCAATGGTGGAGTTGGGATATCTCTAGTGCACGTTATTTGGACTATGTGTTATAGCAGAAGGGTACTTCAACAAATTGGTACACTCACTTATGACTTTATCTGTACATATTATCTTTCCTTTATTTTAATATATTTTTGCCTAAGTTAAGTTAGTTAATTATTAAATCCTATGGTGGATTGGGATATTGTAAGTTATATTGTATACAACTATTACCTCGACTAATCTAGACAAGACAGAGAAGCTACTTTTACCATCTTTGCGTTTTCCTTTAACATGGTTACATTATGATGTAAAGTGTGACTCCATTATGATGCTAATGTACAGGTTTGTGTAGCTAATATTAGCTGGTTCCAGCAGTTTTTCTGAAGTCTCGGCATTACTAACCTGTTACTAACACCTTCAGATCAGATGTGGTGAGTTAAGCTTCATCTTTCTATACTTGCTTTAAAAAACTAACTGTAGTAGCATATCTACTTGTGTGTAAGTCTATCTCGTATATAAGATGGGGTCAGTATATTGGTCTATATAGCAGGAAACCGCTTAACTTGATTATAAGACGAGGCAGTATTTAAAAGTTTTAAAAGATGTTATTTTCATAAAATTAAGCTTTCTTTTTGACTTGGCATGTTGAAATTATCAAGAACACCGAACTAGTGGTAAAGATATGACGTACGTGTATGTAGAACTGATTTAACATCCAAAGACATCACAGAAGATGGCTAGTCATGCTGAAATCGTTAATTATTGCTGGTACTCACTGCTTTATGTTTTTAAAACATTGAATGAAAGAAAATACAAAACTGTCGTTGATAACTGTGAATTAAATTGAAACCACGAGTTGGTCTAACTGAAGAAAACATAAAAATAAATATAAGACCATTAGGGAAAAAATGCTTTATTCCAAGGGTTAAGACCTTGTCTTATACACAAGTATATATGGTAACTAAAAACTACCAAATTTAGTTTAAGCACTTTTACTATTTACAAACACCGATCATAGCTCACTGTGATGATTTCTGGATTAAGTTGTTTAAGTTTGCACTTTTTACTGCTTTAGATCCTGAAGGAAGACCAGTACCAACTCGTATTTTTGAATCTACAGTAGAAAAGGGACAATTCACTGTGGAATACACACCTGTTCTACCAGGTAATAACTGTACTCTGTTGTGTGTGTGTGTGTGTGTGTGAGTGAGTGAAAGAGAGAGAATCTAAAATATTGCACGCCTTTTCTGTTGTTTACATTGATGTAAACAATGTAATCACTGTAGCTAGTTGTTGTTTATCATAACTATGTTTATCTATTTGCCAGGAGAATACAAAGTGGAGATGCTTTACTTTGGACAACTAGTTCCTGGATCTCCATTTATAGCTAAAGCTTGGGACGCCAGCAAAGTGAACGTGTCAAATATCTCTCCAGGAAGGATTGGGAAGCCATCATATTTCAAAAGTAAGATTTTGACAGTATTATTAACATATGTCAGCATTTATTATTCAGCGTCACATACACCACATGCTTTATTGAAACAGTAGGATTAACCATTAAATATCTGGTATGTTGTTTTTGATGATGTCCAGATGAAATGTTTATTGAATGTTCCTTGTTTACGTTTGTTCGTCAGTCGATGCAAGCCGTGCCGGTGCAGGAAACTTGGAGATCGTGGTGTCGGCTGGCGGCGAGAATGTGCCAAACTTCGTTAAGGCAGAAGATAATGCTAGATTTGAGGTGTCCTTCACTCCAGTAACGATCGACACTCACACAATTAACATTAAGTTTAATGGAGAGTTAGTACCAGGTAAATACCCATCGGGTATCCTGTCTGAAATGTGTTTGTCTGTTGATGGATGATCAGGGGCTGGTATCATGGCTATCAACATGCAGAATTTGTTAAGTTTATAATTATCTGTGTTTGGTTGGTTTTTTATTTCATTTTCAGATTGGACACAAATATCTAGGGTTTTTGTTCTTCAAAATACCATGTGTTATTACAGGCTGAGTATAACTTGAGCAGATGTTTGTGTTGTATGAATACTCATAATATTGAATTGTATAAAACCACAGGTATTTGTGCAAGTCACAAATGGTTGCTTTGTTGAGGATGTATCCAGGATGCCTTGAGGCTGGTCTTGTGTAGCAGTTTGTTGATGTCTGAATTCTACTTAACTTTTGTTTGGTGACCAGAATAGGAACGTGCTGTCCCTTTCTTTCACAACACCCCTCCCCCCAGCAGAGATCCTAATATTATTTTATCACAGGATGTCCCATACTGTGGGAACCCCTCGATATGCCTCATGTGCATTCACTCGGCACTGGATTGCTACGCGTTCCAGCTGGACGTCGAGCAGTGGTTACCGTTGATCCTCGTAAGTCGTCCATGGCTGGTTCTGCTGTTGTTGAGGTGCATGCTCCATCAAACCGTGTCTGGCGAGCTCATGTCACACCAATACCTAACCAGGGCCTATTCAAGGCAGAATTCATACCTCGAGAAATTGGTGAGTGATAATGTTGTCAGTACCAGCATTGTGTTTAAAATCAAAAAATATATTAGAAGAAATTAAGAATTAAAAATTATCTTTATTTATTGAATATTGCTCGTTATGCTTGTGTTGTTTATCGATTACTATATTTTCTGTAATATATGAAATAATATTTTAAGAATGGAATTATATTCATGGTTTATACTCCACAGAGTCATGTAGAGTCTCATTTTCAAGATTGTTGTCACACAAAGAATTTTATACTAAACTTCTCTAAACAAAATAATAAATGAGACATTAAATCATGAAATTGGCATAAAATAAGCAATTTTCCTTTCATGGTTAGTTTTAGTGTTTTAGCTCGTTCTTAGGAGTGAAATTAATGAAGGTCAGTTGTACTTGCTGAAGATACAAACAAGCGAAAATTATAGTTGTTGTAGAAATGGTTGTGATCTAATTTTTAGAATATTTCACTGTGAATAGTTATGAAAATATGTAACTTTAGTTAAAAGGGCAGATGTGCTGTTTGTAATCAGCTATTAGATTTTGCATTAATTTGGCATTTAGTTCATCCAGTCAGACACTATTGCAAGTGCCAGTGTCTTATGGTGATTGTGCCTTTAGTATTGCAGCCCCTCACCTTTTGGAATAGGTTGCCAGGAGATATTAGAAATGTGTCTCTTGAAAATTTTAAATCCATTCTAAAATCACACCTGTTCAAGGTCGCTTTCACAGATAAATAATAATTAATGTTTTAATCTATTCTGGGGATTTTACAGACATATTATTTGGGGTATTATTATATTACATATTATTTGTACAGCACCCTTGAATGGCTTCTGCTAATAAGGGTGCTTTATTTAATAAACATTATTATTATTAATATTTGCAAATATCCATTTGTAAAATTTGGTTTATTTATATTACCAGGTCCTCACTGTATAATGGTTTTTGTCGGAGACATCGAAATTCAAGGTAGTCCATTTGGCTGTGAAGTGTACGACGTATCAAAGATCAAGGTCAAATATTCTCCCAGTGGTGTTGTCGGAAAGCCTGTGGACGTTGAAAGTAAGTTTATGAAATGTGTTGATAGTGTACTAGTCAGAGTGCTAGTATGTTTGTCATGTAACTTAATATTACTTATTGGTATACATTTATGAAGCAGCTGTAGTAATGTTGATATTTAACCGGGCATTATCATCTCAGTATTGTGATATATATGTAATCTATGTGGCTGTTCTCATGAGTGTATAATTGCATATATCCATACACAATGCTGAATTATCAGAATAAATAGTTTTTTTCTGTCTACTCCAATATTTGCATTAACTACCATGTACAAGATAAAACTGTGAATGATGTACTGTCAACAATATGCTATGATGGAAAGGAAAAACCTTTTTATGTTTGAAAGATCCTGTTCTGATGCTGAGAAGTTTTATGGTTAAGCATAGGGAAAAGCATTAACACACACACACGCACACACACACACGCACACACACATTTGTTATATCTTCCTTCTTAAATTTTGATTTTTCTCATCGTTCCAGTTGATGGCACCAGAGCTGGTGTAGGTGACATTGAGGCTGTAGTGAAGGTTGAAGGTAGGAGGAAGGTTCCCAGTAAGCTACTGGACAAACCTCATGGGATCAAGAGACTGACCTTCCTTCCCAAAGAGTGCCACCCTCATGCTGTCAATGTGTTCTTTAGTCAGGAAGTCATACCTGGTAACAGTCTATTTTAGCCTCTCACCAGAAGTATTATTACCTGAAATTTCATATGATATATATATATATATATATATATATTACCTGATTATGCAGATTAACTGTAACATATATATAATCTCATTCCTGTTGAAGATCATAATTTCATTCTATGTTTATGCAGGTTCACCTTTCATTATTGATGTTGAGGACAGCACAATGGTGTTTGCTTGCGGTCGAAGCTTGGAGTCAGCTCCCGTTGGTGAAAGGGTCACATTTGACATTGATCCCAGCAGGGCACTGTTTAGGGCTGATGTTCAACTGAAGATTACAGGTAAAATTTTTTTTAAAACACTTGATCTCGTTGTCTTAATATAATGAATATATTTTGATTATTAGAAGTATATTGATAGAAATTTGAGATTTTGAAAAGACAGCTTATTTCTAATTTGTGTGAAGAAATATGCTTTGCCAATGTATAACTCCTCATGGATCATTTGACCTTAACCTTGATACCACAGGCCCAGCTCCAGAGTACCAAGAGGTACCCTACTTCCTGAGGGGCAACTACGTAGACGGTTGGCAGGTTGAGTGGCGCCCCCTAGATATTGGTGTGTACAGTATAGACTTGAAGTATGGTGATAGTCACGTTATGGGCAGTCCATTTAAGTGTAAAGTTTATGACCTGAGCAAAGTGAGAATTATACGGGAACGTCAGACCTACGGCACAGAAGGGATACTTGGAGATGTTGTGTTTTATGGTGAGTGTGACATCCCACAAACATATATCAGCCAATATCGTGTTGTGATTTTGTTGACTATGATAGCTTTGTCATGGACTAATTTTTCTGACAGGACGGCAGTAATGTTTGACAAATAAACAATGTATACGTAGGGAAAACTTTACATAGAAGAGTGACTGAAAACTGTTATTTATTGTATTATTTCACAATTGATTTGGTTTCTGTCGGTAAGGATTGTTTATTTAATCCGCAATAATATTATTATTAATAAAGAAACAGTTTCTCTCGGAAGGCAGTCGTATTATAGATTGCAGCCATGTGTATATGTTATTAAAGAATGATGCTTGCTGACAGATGGCATTATTAATTACTGACCTATCAGTCAGCCAATTATTGTACACATGTTTTTTTAGGCATTTCATTTTTGAACTTTCATTTAAATCTGATCGTGAGTTAACATACTAAATGTGTTTTTGGTCTTCATTTATTCTGGTATTTATCCATAATTTTTGCTCATTACTCTCCATGCATAAGATGTGCTTTCTTTTAAAATTGAACTATCCACTTCACCGAAGTCTGCCTTTGGCCAAACTATCTTAATTTATATACAAGTGGACATTTAGTGATAATTATTGAACATCTTCATCGGGCTGAATATTGTATGACAAGCATTTTTACATTCCTGATACTAAATACCATATGCCACCTACAAAAAATACACGTTGTCTCGATGAAATGTATTTATTGGTGTTTTTTGGTTTAATTGTTTGGCATGGAAGGTTTCAGTTCAACACATTATGCAATCAGTGTCAACATGATGTTGAGATTGAAAAGGGGATCGAGTCATTATTAAGTCTACTGTTTAGATGAATTTAAATTTATGATTTGCTTTTACAGTAAAGTGGATTGCCGTCATTATCATTATTGTTAGCATAATCAGTAGCACTTGATATCGCCGTTAAAACAACAATTTGCATACAAAAATATATCTAGGTTGCCTGACTTTGGATTAAAAATAACATCAGATTTTCCCAAGAAACCAGTATCCCAAATCATGTGTTAGTATTGATGTTAGTGTTACAATTTTGGACAGCTTCTTATAATGGTTTTTAAATTCGTAACATGTTAAGTGATTGGGTGGCCAAAAACATTTTGGGGAATTCCATGTTTGAAAATATCATATTTGATGATTTTTTTTACTTTGTTTGCCTAATAAAATGTACAGGATATTTTGTTTATCATGGTTTTGATGAGTTATCAGCATTACCATCATCTTCATCACCAATGGTTTCATCGTGATCATCATCGTTATCATCATCATTTCTCTCACAGTGACAGTCCATCATTATGTAATGATGTTATCTGTGACTTGTACAACATTTTCCAGTTGATGCTTCTGAGGCTGGTGCCGGTAACCTCGAGGTCGTCGTCCGAAGTCGACGTGATGGAACTCGCATACCAAACTTCCTCGAAGCTGATGTACATCCTGGTCACTTTAAGGTGTATTTTACGCCTAGGCCACACTGCTACAATTATGAAGTGGAGGTGATGTTCAACGAGAGACACGTTAAAGGTGGGTCTGATGCTAAATACTCCAGAGAACGTTGGCCAATTCAGTTTTTTACATCGAGAACAGATAAAAGATTAGTTAAAGCCTTCCAGCCGAGAAACGCCATCCATTCTAAATGCTTGGCTAACCCAAATAACATGACCCGATTGGTGTTATATAAATGGGTCATCATCACAATGAGTTAAGGCGCGGATTGTCCATAATTTATTGTTTTACGGTGTGGGCCTAATTTTGAACCAGTTTTCAGAATTGAAGACCTTTTCAAGAGCCAGTTGCCAGCCTAGATGAAAAACTTGGCCTATCATAGTGCCACAATGTTGGATATTAACAAGATGTCATAATGCCGAGTCCCATGTCCTTAAGTTAAAAGACCACAGATGTGTCACACTTTGTAACATGATTTATACTATCTTCTCTGACGTATCTATCAGATTTTATTATTTTTTAGGGGACAAAATGTGACATCATACAGCAACTTGGTATAGTTAGTAGCGCGTTGAACCACAGATCACTACCACCTGAGTTAGAATCTCGGTGTGGGCATATCTGAATGGTGTTTCATCTTTGACTTCACTTCGTTACCTTTGGAAGTCCCGTGGCCCATGTAGCCTACCATTTGCACAAAAGTTGCCATAAAACATCAATCATCATCATACAGTAAATTTGTTGTATTCACTGTCTTTGGTAGAAAAACAACTATATATTATATATATATATATATATATATATATATGTAAATCAAAATTGCTGCCAAGATTTTTGCCATTCCAATTGATTGCTCATTTGGCATAAACAACTTGACTGTGTGTGTGTGTATGTGTGTGTGTGTGTGTGTGTGTTCAGTTCAACTAGAGTCCAGTTAGAAAATTATAAGATTTAGCCAATGTTATAAAGTGTATGTTGTAGGTCACAAATTAAAATAACCTTTTAGCCATCTGCCCACAAATTGTTTATCATGCAATGTTAGGGTTGTTTACCTAAACGTTATTATGAAGACATTGATAAAATATTGTATACAATCTTGTGTTTTATTTTATTCCGTTTAATAAACTGCTAAATGTTTAATGATGTTCTATCACAGTTCGTTTAGTTTTCCTGATGATTTTCAAATAAAACACATTATTTATATATTTTAGAAGTTTTAAATTCTTTTAACTTAAAAGCTTTGAATTAAATGCTTTTTATGTTAAATGTTGATTTTAGAAGTATTTCTGGAAATTCGGCTTGTGGTATATGTCTATTTAATTATCTGGTCATGTGGTACATATTTCTCTTCCAGGTTTCCTTATGCATATGCTATTGCATGCAGAGGGTTAATGGGAGCTCCTCAGACATAATAGATGTAGCATGTGAAAGGTTAAAGCTGAATTTAATAGTTGAAATAATCTTATGTTCCAAATGTTTTCTCTTATTTGATCAATATTCTATGATTTATTCTCTCCATTAATTAATTATGTTTGATTCCATTTCAGCATTCTAGTTAATATGCTAATGATGTATGTGTGCATGTCTTTGGGGGGGTGGTAGTTTCTGGGTTTAAAAAGAATTCAGTTTTGGTGTTTCTGCATGTTGATACTATGGTTACAGTGTTTATGTTGCTATGGTTATGGCCAGTTCACAGCCAATTCTGGTCACTTCCTGTTATAGGCTGTTTATCAATTTAGAACTTGTAAAGAAAGATGTTAACGTACAAATATTATTATTGCATGTTATATACTCCATATTTGGAATGAAGCAATTTAGTGTAATTACGATGAAGCTTGTTCTTGTTTGAATCTTGCCCGATCCTTGTTACCTTCGCATGAAATATGACTAACACGTGTGTACAATGCGCCCGCACACACATGTAAATTAACTATGTGTTATGATATTTTTACCTGTATTACAGGTAGTCCTTTCTATCATGCTATAATTGATGGTAGTCGTGCAACAGCCAGTGGACCTGGACTTAAGCTTGTTGCCGCTAATAAAGCAACATATTTTGATGTCTACACACAAGGCATTAGTGGAGAGGCGCCATTACAGGTCAATATTACAGGTGAGTAAATATTTGCAGGTGTGTCATGGATAGAGTGGACCCTGTAAAAGATAATTTGTTTTTGTTGTCTGCTCAGATGAATGAGGTGATGCTGGAGTTCAGGATCATAGGTTCACATTCTGTTTTAGTCCCAACCAGAAAGTGTCATTATATTCCTGGCTACGGGCCAATTCAAAAGTCAATCTCGCAGCTCATAACCCTGGCAGGGGTGTTGCTTTTCAGGTGGATTAAATTATATGGTAGCGCTGTTGTGGTCTGGTTGATTGAGAGAGAGATAGTGAAGACTCCCAAGGGGATGTGTCAAATACTCTGATCATAAACCACTCCCCCCAAAGTATATTGCCTCCCACTGTGTATGGTTTCCTGGTGATGGTGGTGAGTGTGTGTGTGTGTGTGTGTGTGTGGTTCAGATGGGTTTCACATATTTCATTATTCTAACAAGTAGCATAAAGTGTTGTTTGTCTTTTGAATTAAAAAAACACAGCTATGTTACACCTCGGTTCTCAAAACACTTGGCTGTGTATCCGTATCTGATGGAGTTATAAACTGTGGTATTTGATGGAGAGTTGTATCAATTTTGATGCAAGTCGTCGTGTAATCCTCTGATGAAATATCGCAACAAAATAACTGCACCACTTACGTCAGCATTTAGAATTTTCTCTTTTGGCGATGAATGTCTTTAGTATAAGATTGTTTAATAATAGAAACTTGCCTCTGTGGAGACCTATCTTGTTGAGTTATGTTGAAATCCTATAAATATTTCCCATTATCCAGTATTTTGTATGCGCAATCACAAAAATCTCTTGCGTGAGAGTTGTAGAGGATTAAGGAAACATTTGAGGTAGCTAATATTTTACAAAGCTGAAAATGTTTTTATATTTATCTGGAAACAAATCTCTCTGTTGACTTCGGCACAAACATATATTTGAGACCACCTACCCTTGACACAACAGAGTTTTAGTACGCACTAATAATGTACAGTTTATGTGTTACGTCTGTGAAATTCTAAATCTCTTTGTTACTTTCTGTCAGGACCCCAAGGACATGTTGTACCCAGCCATGTTAATGGTACACCCAAGAGTGGATTTAGGGTGGAGTATGTACCTAAGGATGTAGGTATGTATAGTCACTTTCATTTTGGTTTCTGATGAATCATCTAGAAGTGTACTCTCAAGCATGGGCCAATTACATGAAGAGGTTCTGTTGCAGTTACAATTATTTCAAAACTTTTCCATTACAAATTACAATTATGCAAAAGTGAACTGTGACAATTACAATTACACAATTACGTATACTATATTGGAAAAAAGAATCACCATTTTTTGTTGCAATTATGAAATTTTTAAAATTCATATTAATAGCACAGAAATCACATACAGATTTTGACCTATCCTATTTATTCTTCAACACTAAAAGCAAATTGTGCAACTTTGATGCTCAGTGACCCCAGACAAATTTTCCAATAACCTTAATAAATGTAAGCCTTTCAAAGGTCTTGTTTGACAATCTGGCTCTTCCTGGTTGAACTATCTTGACTCCAACACTAAATAGTCTTTTCCTAGGGGTAGAGTATATAATTGTAGTCTGAATACAAAATATAATTCAGTCAACAAAATAGCAAAATTGATCACATAAGTGCAATTAGAATTGTATTGAGAGAGTAGTCAGTTAAAATTACAATTATTTGCCAATCCGCATTTGCAATTATAATGACAATTATTTCAAAAGTTGATCACACTAGATTACAGTTTTTCAATTACAATTGTATGAGTTGTTAAAACATCACTATTCAGGAATAGTTTCCGAATAATAATCAGAATACAGTTATTCACACCTATTATCCACATTTTTGTAATGACAGGAGTTCATCAGGTCCAAGTGATGTTTGCTGATGTTAATATCCAGGGAAGTCCATTCCTTCCTGAAGTCTATGATGCTTGTCAGGTGAAGGTTGGACAGATGCCTCAAGGCGTTCTCGGACAGCCGATGAAGTTTGATGGTAAGCATCACAGACCAAACAATTTATCCTCCCGCTATTATTAAAGATAGTTAAAATGACTCATTTATGCTGATATTTCATTACACCTCACTCACTCACTCACTCACTCACTCACTCAACCGACTCTGATTATGTGAAAAAAAATTTGTGTGGACTCAAAAATCCTACATTGTTATACATAGTGAAGCATAATGTGTGTTTTCCAGTTGATGCCAGTTCTGCCGGAAGTGGCAAGCTTACAGCAGAGGTCAGAGGTCACAGTACGGCTCCATCCTGCGAGGTGACATCACACGCCAGTGACTATTATGTGGTGTCATTCGTGCCACACGAGGTCGTGCCCCATTATGTAAACCTGATGTTTAATGGAGATAAAGTACCGGGTTTGTTTTCACAATTTCATTCCAAATTCAAACTTAAAATCCAAAGGGTGGAAATCCAAACAGCACATGTAATAACTGAGATGAATTTTTTTCAGCTGCCTGTTAATTAATTGAATAATATTAAAATTAATAATACAACGTATCCTGATAAATCGTTGGTGAATTATTTATCATATTATTACGTTTGTTTTTATTCTTCCAGGATCTCCATTTTTGGCCAATGTTTTTGATTGGAATAATATCGCCGTTAATTGGGAGGCAGCCAATCTGGTGCCAGTTAACAAGCCAGTTATGTTAACCCTTGATCCACATGGTGCACCGGAAGCTGATATTGAAGCAAAGGTTACAGGTAATGAGTGATTTTTTATTTGATGAAATCGGTTAACCGAGTTGCTGGATATTAAACAAATCCACATTTTAATGCAATTATTTGCCTGAATTCAGTCATTCAACAAATGGCACTGTCATGCTTTAATTCTCAATACGTTGATTGATTGATTGATTGACTTGTTTAACCTCGACACCGGTCACACATAAGACACGCCCTGGAGCAACTCATCAGGGAAACATCTCACAAATACACAAATGTAGGTTTGATCCGGATATGAATCTATTACTCCAGCAGCTTTGCTGTCAGACTGATGAACTCTCCGTATACAATGACTTGTGTGTGATTTCCTGTATGTAATAACATACATGTGTAACACACAGATTGATATTCAGAGAAATTTATTTGTTATTATCATCATTTAGCAGAAATAAATGCCAACAAATAATAATAATAATATTTCCATTTTAATATCAATATTAAATAATATCAATATTAAATAATATCAATATTAAATAATATCAATATTAAATAATATCAATATTAAATAATAATATCAATATTAAATAATAATATCAATATTAAATAATAATATCAATATTAAATAATATCAATATTAAATAATATCAATATTAAATAATATCAATATTAAATAATAATATCAATATTAAATAATATCAATATTAAATAATATCAATATTAAATAATAATATCAATATTAATAATAATATCAATATTAAATAATATCAATATTAAATAATAATATCAATATTAAATAATAATATCAATATTAAATAATATCAATATTAAATAATAATATCAATATTAAATAATAATATCAATATTAAATAATATCAATATTAAATAATATCAATATTAAATAATATCAATATTAAATAATAATATCAATATTAAATAATATCAATATTAAATAATATCAATATTAAATAATATCAATATTAAATAATAATATCAATATTAAATAATAATATCAATATTAAATAATATCAATATTAAATAATAATATCAATATTAAAATAATATCAATATTAAATAATATCAATATTAAATAATATCAATATTAAATAATATCAATATTAAATAATATCAATATTAAATAATATCAATATTAAATAATAATATCAATATTAAATAATATCAATATTAAATAATATCAATATTAAATAATATCAATATTAAAAATAATATCAATATTAAATAATATCAATATTAAATAATAATATCAATATTAAATAATATCAATATTAAATAATATCAATATTAAATAATATCAATATTAAATAATATCAATATTAAAAAAAATATCAAATTATTAAATAATAATATCAATATTAAATAATATCAATTCCATTTTGTCAATTCCACATCAAATTTATCAATTCCAATTCATTTTTTTACCAACTCTTTTTACCTACTACTTTTTACCATGAGTAGATACTATGAGTACCTACTTGAAATACCTACTCTGATCAGTTTATATTCCAGCTGAAGAAATATTTCTGAATAAAAAAATTAAATGGTAAATTAATTTGGGGATTAATTGTTTTGTAGGAAACTTCAATTCTAATTCAAAATTTATCAATTCCTTTTTTTTTTAAATAATCAATTCCGGAATTGAACTGACCTCATTTTTGATATATCTATAATATCTTCACCAGATTTCTCCACCGAGATGTATGAGTAATATAATTATAATAAGGGCATATCAAAAAAATATTAATCAATAACAGACTTAAGAGCTTCATGACTTGAAATATTTCCCTGCAGGGAAAATACAGGGAATTTTAAAATTTTGAAAGATACAGAGGAAACAGGGAATTTTAAAATTTTGAAAAATAGAGGGAAAACACGGAATTTTTATGCCTTCATTCAACATTTATAGCATTAGGGGCAGATGGAGGCCGTGTTACTAAAACAATATTCATTCAGCATGCAATTTTTGCCCATAAAACACAGGGAAATTACAGGGAATTTGATTTTTGCAATCCTGTGGGTATCCTGGTAAATGTATTTAGTGTGTTTAAAATTGTGCCATGTCGGTGATGAATGTTTTTTTTTAATTAAGTTATTATTAAATGTGATTAAAAGCTTTATAAGTAAACACATTATTATTATTATGATTGAGACTATATTTCTACTTTTAACAGATCCTTATGGCAAAGAGGTTTTGACTCAGATATCACGCCAGGGAGCACTACATCAGGTCATTTTCACACCACTGACGGTAGGACAGCATTCAATCTCCGTGTTATATGGCAGACAGGCCGTAGTGGGTAGTCCGGGGAGTTGTAACGTACACAATGCCAGCCACGTCAGACTGATTGATGTCACACAGCCAGGCCTCGTCAAACAGGAGATGGGCTTTACAGGTAAATAACTGTCAAAATATAGAAATATTATGATAAAGGTAAATGTTGTTGGTTTATTATAATAATAATAATGTGTTATTTATATAACATCATATTCAGATGTGTTGTTTTGTGAATGCTTTAATTGAAAATGAACTGATAAAATCACTAGATGACTCATTAATGACAATTTTTCCTCACCTTATGGGATACTACATTAAGCCGATCCAGCCATTATGTCGGGGTCGTTTTTTGGGCCTAAAGCATAAAGATTTATGATAGTACCATCCATTAAGCTGCCTAAAAATCTGCGATATTTTCAGGTTATGTTTTAAACACAGGAAATAGTTTTGTTTCCGTAATTCGTTATTCACACCATTGTGTTTTGTATACTGTCAATAGATCAAGATAAATTATAATGATCGTTTACACAAACTGTTAATGCATACGTAGGATTGCAAACTTAAATTAACGGCATGATTAAACATTCAATGAACCACATTTGAAGTCAATCACATATGAATTGACTTGGAAATAATTAGACATATTGTCAATTACTACTGAGCCTTTGATGGTACGTTTCGGTCACTAACACCGCAATAACTAAGACAACGTAAATTACCGGTATATGAGGTCAGTTAGTCACTGACTCTCTATTGAAAATAAATTAATTAATCAGTAATTATCCCATTATTAGCATAAATATGCCCAGGAGAAATATATATATATGGGGGGCACCCTAATGTCTACACCACCAAATGAATGAGATGTGACACTCTTGGGTACGGAATGTCTTGGGTAGGAGTTGTCTTATTAACGATGCTGCCTTCAAGTTAAAAGTCGTGAAAACATTTATCCATAATATTGATTTTCATTATAAAGCCATGTATCATTATCATCAACTTGTTTCACTTCTATTTTTACTCCATGACTGCATGAGTTTAAATCAAAATGACGATTGATGTCCGTTTACCTCTAGATCTAGACTCTAGACGTAGACGGCTGCTAACATACTGAAATTTTTTCTCCCGATGACTGGATTTCTTGACACTGAAATAGCACTGGCCATTAACCCGACCTCCAAAAATAAGTGTCAAAATGCTGACACAAAGTATTGGCTTAATGGCCGGGACCACAGTAATTAGGTTAAGGGATCTCCAAAGGTAATGTGAGGGTTCTTCTCTAGCACAATGGTAGTGTGCAGACTACAGACCATATGCTATGGATTCAAATCCTAGCATTACCCGTGTCCACAGCTTATTTCATATGATCATCTCCTTCCCATGGGGAATATCTCCTCGACTTCATGTCCCAGTTGTGACCAGTAGTGATGATGAGACTTAAAAAAGTACTTGTTTCGCTGTTGATCATGGTAGCTCAACAGTAAGGTGGCCAGAAGGTTCATGGTTTGGGTCCACCAACCAGCTAATGATCTATCACACACTCAGTCTTTCACACCGACAGAATTGAGTATCTGATCAGATGAGGTTAGTTATTTTTTCAAGGAAAACTGATGGCACTGGACAGAATAGAAATTGAGGTTTTTAGTCCATCTGGTAATGCAGCCACAGACCTCTAGCATCAGCCGGGTTCAAAGTCTGGCTGGGCTATGTCAGAAGGGTAGTTCATCTCTCACTTCACCTCATTACCCGTAAAAGTTGCTTGACCCATTTAGTCTGATGTGTACACAAAGGCAGCCATAAAACAAAATTTCTATTTCCTCATTCTATTTTCGACCTTTCTTTCATTATTGTGCTTCTAATATAAACTGTGCCTCGATTGGAAATTAGTTAGGAATGGAACACTAACGTGTATAAGAATGAATTTATATAATAGCGAGTCTTTCGTCTGTGATTCTGACTTACAGTTGACACCACCGAGGCTGGTGTTGGTGAGTTAGAAGTGGAGGTTTACACCCAGGCGGGTCACTCGGTGCCCTTGTATCACAAACAGTTGGATCAGTTTCATCAGAGGTATACCTTCACACCACAGACTGCTGTCAATCACAGTGCCGAGATCAGCTTTAATTACCAGAGAGTACCAGGTATGTTATAGACTCTGTGTGTAATGTGGTACGCCATGGTTATAAGGAATGAAAGGTTCCCAGTTGTCATACATCATCTTGTATTCTTCATTTTCAATTTCAAATGACATATTTATTAAACTTAGAAGCTACCCGATTGATTGCACATCATGCCTTCCGAATAAGTTTGTTTTAAATATGAATGTGCCATGTTGATGTTCATCCTTCAATTTATTCCCTAGTTTCACGCCTTTGACCTTTTGAGTGAATTGTCATTAATCCGGTTTTCGTTACCAGACTCCAGGTTATCCGAGTGCAAAATGACAATTTTAATAAGGATCCATTGTTAAGGAGTACATTTTGATAAAATATGTAAACATAATGAACATGACTGAAATTTAAAAAACCTAGAGATTATCTCCAGTAGATGTGACACTTTTGACTGACGGTTATTCTTGGGTTTGAGATATTAATTTATATTTTTGTTCCTGGTAACATTCCCAATCTTCCACTCAATGTCATTGTCAATCACTGTAATGATTTTTATCTTTTGTTCTCTTTGTGATAGAATGTTTTATTTTCTGGCTATATTTTTGTTTACCTTTATTAATAGATGGGATGATTTAGAACGAAGTTGTGCCATCTTCTGAATGATTCTTAGGCCATTGCCATTGGTTAGAACATTGCAGTGCAAACCTCAAGGTTGTCATCTCGAACCCGGCTCGTAGCTGTGTTCATGTGATTTATTTCCCTCAGCGATTTATCCTGGGTCAGGGATGAGAGATTTCCAGTTTTTCCTCTGTTGAAAATGGCTTTTTGGAGAAATGGGGGGGGGGGCCTGAAACTTGTGGTTTGAAGAAAATTTCCCTTCTTTTATCCCCAAGCAATCTTGGAGTCCTATAAAATACAAAACCCAATATTTTCTTTGGGGGTTTACAGCACCCCCTACTGCTT
Source organism: Paralvinella palmiformis (assembly GCA_025642065.1). Taxonomy (NCBI): domain Eukaryota; kingdom Metazoa; phylum Annelida; class Polychaeta; order Terebellida; family Alvinellidae; genus Paralvinella; species Paralvinella palmiformis. The sequence continues at coordinate 345,209 of JAODUP010000271.1, forward strand.
GTCGCTCACTTTGGTTTGTGATTTCTTTTCCTGCTTTTCATGGTTTATTTATCCAAAGGCCACTTTCATGCCTACTTGGTTTATTTTAATATATATATATATTTTCTATTCGTTATGCAGGAGTACCGCTTGTTATGGGTGTGTTTGACTGGGACAGTATCAGAGTGAACTGGGAGGCAGCTCGACTCGTACCTGTCAGCAAACCCGTTGTTGTGGATATTGATCCAAGAGGGGCGCCGCCTGCTGAGATAATATCCAGGGTAACAGGTAACCTTTATAAAAACTGACCTGTCTAAAATCTGTTTAAAGTGAAATAATAAAATATCAATGTGTTTCTTTAAACATTGTAATATATTTTTATTGCTATGTTCAGATCCAAGCGGTAAGGAGTTAAATACATCTGTCCGTCGCCATGGTGAAATATATCAGGTCATGTTCACCCCAGTGATGATTGGTCCGCACATAATGGCATTGACCTATGGAGGTCAAGTGGTGCGAGGTAGTCCTTTCACTCTGAATGCTTATGATGTGGCTCGTGTATGCATCACTGAAGCTAGCCACATCGGGGCACTGCACCAAGAAATGGGATTAACAGGTACGGCTCAGATTATCAGAAAAACAAATGAAGTGTCATCTAGACTGATAACTTGTGACATCCTGTCGGAGGTAGTGTCATTAAGATTGTACTAAAACCAACCTGATCAGGGACAGAATTAGTTTGAAAAGAAACCGTTCAGTTTTGGAACGGAATAATCTGTGTTTGGTCGGATATCATATAAGTATCAGAATTTAGATGACACCATATCAGTAGAGGTGTGTGTGTGTGTGTGTGTGGAGAGAGAGAGAGAGAGAGAGAGAGAGCGAGCTTCCTAGGAAGTAGGGAGACATATGATTCGAGTAAATGACTTCTGTGCGGACTCGATGTGGGAAGAATCCTCATCAGCTGACGATGTAACCATGGATATTGGCACACATGAAAACAAACAAAAGATGACGTCCCGGTGGATGATATCCGTGGTAATGTTCCTTCTGTTGATATTTGTGGACATAATCTGGTTATGGTGAGATATCTGTTTATTAATCTTAAATGTGATGTTGGCGTTGGTGTGTATCAGGTATAAGGTGTTCGTATTCATTTGTTAATTCTAAAAGCTGTGAAAACCTAATCCAGTTATGGTGAGATGTTCGTCGTGTTTATTAATCTTAAATGTGATGTTGGCATTGGTGTGTATCAGGTATAAGGTGTTCGTATTCATTTGTTAATTCTAAAAGCTGTGAAAACCTAATCCGGTTATGGTGAGATGTTCGTCGTGTTTATTAATCTTAAATGTGATGTTGGCATTGGTGTGTATCAGGTATAAGGTGTTCGGATTCATTTGTTAATTCTAAAAGCTGTGAAAACCTAATCCGGTTATGGTGAGATGTTCGTCGTGTTTATTAATCTTATTTGTGATGTTGGTGCTGGTGTGTGTGTGAGGTATAATCTGTTAATGTTAATTCTAGATGCTGTGAACATAATCCGGTTACGGGGAGATGTTTGTCATGTTTATTAAAGGGACAGTTCACCCTCGGATAATATTACTTAAATGGGTAATGCTTATAACAGTAAACAGAAATTTCACAATAATAATCACGAACTATACCTGATATCATAGATATAAAGAAATAATCCGAATTATTGGAGGGCCGCCATTACGGCTGCACCGGATGCTAGATTCGAAGCCGGGAAGGAGAATAGTCAAATACTCTGATGTCACATGGTCCACCAGTACACAGAGTTCACACAGACACCAGTTAGTGTTCCTGGTTCTCTACACATTTTCTTCGATGATTCCGCTTTCTTCGAAACAATCGAAATCATCTTCATCTTGTAATGTTTCTTCTGGCTCAAAATGATATGGCTGAATGTCAGTCATGATGTAAATTTAGCGAGATTACTACATTTTGTTCTGGAATTATTCTTGGCCAACACTTGTTTACATGCTTTTAAATGTGTTATACAGACTTCCGGTGAAATTGCTTGGTTCAAGTGATGCGAGCATTCAGGAGCTTCCGGTCTGTGTCTAGCTTCAAAATGGCAGCATGCACAGGCCATTAATATAGTCAGATGTTAAGCCCTTTGAACTGGATTGTTTAATATGTGGGTAATCATTTTCACGTTTGTAAATCATTTATGATATATGTGAATATAGCTGTATAAATCCTGAAAATTTGAAATGAAGGTGGACTGCCCCTTTAATCTTACATGTGATGTTGGCATTGGTGCGTATGAGGTATAATATGTTCATGTTAATTTGTTAATTCTAAAAGTTGTGAACATAATCCGGTTATTGTAATGTGCTCATTGTGTTTATTAATCTTATTATGTGATGTTGGCATTGGCGTATAAGGCATTGTTAATCTGAAAAACTGCGAAAGATTGATGTTGTAGATGTTTTATTTTCACATGGTATTAATAGTCACTGGAGATATTAATCCAAATGAGTGTAAAATATAAAATACACTAAATTAAAGATCGATTCAGGAATTATTTACTGTTTAATTCCTGTTTTATCACTAGGGATAGTCAGAAATTTAGCTCGGATTAAATGTTTTCTACATAATAAAGTTTCCTTCCACCGAAAAAATTTAAAAAAAAGTATATCAGGTTTCGCAGATTAAGTAAATTGATATACAAACACTAATATGAACACTATAATTACCATCTTACAGAATAGAATTTTTTTAGAATTGCATGATGGTATGACTAGGTTACTGTTGCAGCTAAACTCTCTGTGCATCATTTTATTTCATGATTTAAGTGGACACACACACACACTTCACATTTATATGCATATAGAAATATGCTGTAAATTGTGTTGCTGATAATGTAAAGTTATGTAAAAGCCACAAGTTTGATTTGGTTCGCTAGACTGTGGGGGGATACACATGAATACTACATCTACAGTATTGGTGAATGTTTAACTTATTACTAATTACTGACATCTGTTAACAGATGCTTTTGATATTTTATGTCTTCATTTGGTGGATTGTTACATCTGAAATATTTATGTTTCTTATCTCTTTAGTAAATGTTTAAATTATCTGAAGAGACTAATTAGACTTATGTAGTAATTACTAGAAGCATCTAAGACCACATTCTCTTCACAGGAAAATTATCTACTATATATATATATATATATATATATATATATAAAACTTTTGCTAATATAAATATTTAGAACATGATTTTGACATAAGATTAATAAGTATTTTGAAAATAATTATAGGTCTGGTTTTAGCCTCGTTCTTCATTGTCATACGTTAATAATTGTCAGTTAAGTGGCGATGGTTACTTATTGAGATATTAAATCACTTCTTTCAGTGGATACGTCTAATGCTGGTGAGGGTGAACTGATGGTGGAAGCTCAATGTCGAGGTCGTCTGCTGATCACCAAGGAGACGTCCTTGACCCAACACAGTCGTCGGTTCACATTTTTGCCAGTGTTAGCAGAAACTCACCAGGTGTCCATCACCTTCAACAGAAAACCCATCCAAGGTGAGCTTCTGTAAATCATATTCTATATGAATTACTCCTGCGAGATGTTCATAAGGCGAGCAGAATAGTTTTGTGTTGTTTCTTAAATTAGAATTTTCATTCAATAAAAAATATAATTTTCAGATTGAAATTAAATTAAGCACTAAATTAAGGAGAATATAATAATTGTTTTATCAAACAGTTTCCGGTTGTTTATCATATATATTCATCACGTTGTGAGCAGCAGTTTTTCCTATTTGGTTTCCCATACCTTTTCATCATCAACTATTGAATCTTAATCTATTCAATGATTGGTTGAACAAAACCAGCGTAAGAACTTCAAGTGAGACCAAAAAAACCCAATATTTTTTCTCAATCAGAGTTTGGGGGGGTTTCATTTATTTGCTTTTATCATTTAGGTTCTCCTGTTGAAATGTTGGTGTTCGACTCGAATGACATCAAAGTGATTTGGGACATGCTTCGTCAGGTGCCAGTCTCCAAGCCGGTTACCTTTGTACTTGATCCGTGTGGTATCCCAGATGCTGCAGTTGGAGCTGAAATTATTGGTAAGTTCTGCTGACCTTTGATAGATTTCAGTAAACCATGAGAACAATAGATTACCAAAATTATTTTGTGTGTGTGTGTGTTTGTGTGTGCATGTGTGTGTGTGTGTGTGTCAGTGAAATACTATTTAGGATTTATATTTAAAATCAGATCCAGAAGGTAATGAGATTCTTGGCAACATATGTAGAGATGGCTCGCTGTACAAGTTGAACTTCACACCCATGACCTCTGGTACACACAAGGTTACTTTCACATACGCTGGCCACACAGTACCAGGCAGCCCTTTTGTGTGTACAGCATTTGACCTAAATGAAATCAAAGTCACCGACATCACGGAGAAGGTCATCCTTGGTGAAGAATGTCATTTCACAGTAGACTTGGGAGAATCTGGATACACTGGAGAAGTCGCAGTGGAGGTCAGATGTGCAGGTCAGCCAGTACCAACTAGGTACTTTCCCATTGATTATGGTCGCAGGAGGTTCACCTTCTCACCTCTAGTGGCAGCTGAACACATCATAGATGTCATGTTATTTGAAGAAAGACCAAAAGGTAACGCCCCAGAGATAGATGGATTAAGATATATTATTGCTGTAATGGGGACTTGATTAATTAATTGATTGATTGATCGATCAGTTATACCATTTCATAAACTAAATGTATAATGGCGAAAAAGGAGGCATATCAGGAGCACTATCGTGAAGACGTTCTCCTGGTGTGACTGGTGAAGCATTACATGTTTCAGTCCCCTGATGAATCATCCATAACATATATTACTGATTCTCAATGCCAGTACTTATCTGACAGTGAGTGAGTGAGTGAGTGAGTGAGTGAGTGAGTGAGTGAGTGCTTTGTTTAGCAGTTCTGGGACAACTCGTCGCTGAAGAGAGTGCTCCACATGGAAATGAGATAAATAGTCTGAGGCGTTTTACTGTTGGATGAAACATCTTGGTGTATAATAAATTAATAGAAGCCCACACCATTCTTGACTAATGAAAGAACATACAACTATAGAATGATTGATGTATATTATGTTTATTCCAATTTATAGCCAAATAGCAAACAAGCTATTTAAGTGACAAATATTTATTAACTTCATTTACCAGTATACCATAATATGAAGACAAATATCTTCATAGGTACATTTTTCAGATGATTATAAATCAAGTAGAGTTCAATCAAGAGCATGAGAGATGTCTCCATAGTAAACTTTAATCTAATTATACTGGTTGATAATCTGTGTTCCAGGTGTTCCATTTAGTGTTCATGTTATTGACTTCGGTGAGTTACTCGTGGATTACAGCGCTGCTCGGTCTGTGCCTTTAGGAGCTCTGGCACACATCTTTATTGATCCTCGTGGATATCCTGATGCTAGTGTAGAAGCCAAGTGTACAGGTCAGTGATTGGTTGTTGGCCGTGGCAAGTCAGTTTAGGCTTGAATATCTACCAGTTGGTGTTTAAATATTCAATAAATTATGGTCATTTCATTGCCAACAGTCACTGCCCACCTCAAACAAAAATGCCATTATTCATCAATACCCCTAAATGTTGCCAATCTTGTGTCATAATCTCTGAAGCTTGCAACTCGGGAGCTTCTTTAATAACACGAGTGATTGTTTTGAATCCCACTAATTGTATTCCAGTATAGGAATCCTATATAATTAAGATATGCACTGTAACTGTTTACTTTAAAATCGCCACCAGTAATCTGGCTTATTAAACTTTTAAGAAACTTAAATACCGTTTTATTTGCAAACGTTCTAGGACGCTGAATGGCCTAAATTGTGCCGATGTTTCGTTAAACAACATTAATTAATTTACCTCCAGTTCTCCTATTAGTTGAGGAAACTGTGATTATGATACATTATGTAATTTGTAAGTTAATTAATCATGTGTATATTTGTATAGTCAACTGCTTCTTTTAAATATCTGTGTATGTTGTGTGTGTGTGTGTGTGTGTGATTATATATATATATATATATATATATATATATATACATACATACATACACTGTGCATATACATATACTGTATGTTATTATGTAATTTCTGGCCAAGATGATATTTTATTCAAATTATATCATTATTATTATTATTATAAATATATTTTTGTTTATACAGAGCCACGTGGTAAAGAGATGCCACTGGTTATAGCACACATTGAGGGTAAATACCGTATTGAGATGAACCCTGAACAGACTGGGGTGTACACTTTCCATCTGACCTTCTGTGGCAAGCCCGTACCAGGCAGTCCACATAAATGTACAGTGTATTCAGCAGACAAGGTCAAAGTTATTGACCTTCATCAGTATAGCAGCATTGGAGAGGAAGTGACTTTTACAGGTAAGAGGTCAACTTGGTGTTGTAGTAGTAGTAGTAGTAGTAGTTGTTGTTATTGTAGTTAGGTCACTGCTTGTTACATTATTACTAATGTAAATAAGAATTATATAAAATATAGATATTTCAATTAATGTTAATTAATAATTATAATTACTATGTCTTTTTTGATCAATAAAGTATCATTTGAGGACACTCCCATGAGTAATCTATTTCTAGAGGTTTTGTTATTTATCAGTTATCATCTAAGAGTGAACACCCGTGATCTGAATATTTTCCGAGTTTGACACTTGCCATGTCATGTGATTGTTAAAGATGCTCCGATTACACAGTGATCAAAGCCCCATACTAGAAAACTCCAGATCTGGGTTTGAATCGAACCAAGATACCACTGTTTTGTGGATGTTTCTCTAGAGAGTTGTCCCACAGCCAATTGCCCCAGCTGTGACCAGTGCCGAGGTCAAACCAACTACTCACTCACTCAGTAGTGCCAGGCATCTCAATGGCCTAACTAGTAGTGTGGTTGGCCACAGACATAAAGGATCCTGGTTCAAACCTCGGCCAGGCTATAGTCTAACACATTAGATAACGCCTTCCCTCCTGTTGACTTCAGCTAGTCATCTCATCAATATGATGATGATGATGTGATGATGCATAATGATGATGAGAATAAAGAGTAATTAATTATATTGATAACCAGTGATGATGATGATGATGATGATGATGATATTTATGATGATATAATCTGTTACAGTTGACTTAAATGAAGTAGGAGATGGAGAGTTGAGTTTACAGGTAACATGCGACGGTCAGACATTACCTGTCCGTCATCATCCTATCTCTCATTACCGCCATCAATTTACCTTCGTACCCCAACTGACCAACGACCATCAAGTAAATATTTACTTCAACAAGGAGCCAATACCAAGTGAGTACCTTTAATAGAGCCAGCATAAAGTAAAAAATTTTGTTGTTCTATTTTTTAGTAATTTGTTTAACAATCTGTACCATCTTGTTTTTAATAAACTTTCGGTGTATGTCTAATTTTATTTTTCTGAATCATTAAAATTAATTTATTCTGGTCTCAAATTTTTTCTATAAGGAACCTGATAAAATATATGTGACGGTGTTTACGAGGAAATCTCTGTGTTGAGAGTATGTGTAGCGTAGTTGTTGACATTCGTATGACATCCAAGAACAATGAGAACTGTCCGAGTTGGAAATTTTACTTTTGCCGAATGTGGATAAACTAAATGACCATGATGGCTTGATCGCGTATGATCGATTTATCAACCATCAGATCTCCTGCGAAATAACTGCTTTTGCTAGTTTGTTTTTAAAGAGAAAGATACGGATGACCACTCCAGTTTATATGTTTTATATATATATATATATATATATATATGAACAGGAAACTTGTATCAGTTGGCAGACTTAGCAAAATGTATGATAGTTAAATAATGATCGGTGCCCTCAAATAGTACAATTCTTAGTCAGCTCAATAGCTGCTCTAAGGCACTTTAGGGTATTATTATTATACCTGACTCAGACCTGTTCCAATCCAGCATACATCTCAACTCCCAGGGGAGCATATAACACGTGCTGCCAGTATAGACGCAGAGCATTACTCAAACTCACATCCATTACATCCTGTCAGTTTCCAATTTCTGGCTTAGTGAACCAGTCACCACATGACAGCATTGCAGCTCCAGAGCCTCGAACCAGTGACCCTTTAATTACAAGTCCTACGCTCTAACTAACCGTGCCATCATCGGCCTCATGTAATGTGCAACATGCCGAGATGGCATGGGACTTGTCTTTTATGACTGATCATTGAATATTTATAGAGAAATATCATAAAAGTGATCCATTTCATTCCCCTTGCTGCATTTGCCAACAGATCTGGAACCTTCATCAAAATGCCACCTCACTTGATCGACCAATTTAAGTGATCTAAGGGGTGGCACCCTCGTAGCTAAATTTTGTGAAGTATGATATTTAGACTCCTTGACACCAATTATGTTGGACTTTTTGTGAACTTGTTCTGTTTAATATTTATTTATTTGGATCAGTTCTCATGAAATCAAAGCCAATTAATATTTATTTTCCGCAGATATCAATAAATCTACTTCCTGATATATTTCAGGCTCACCATACACTGTACGCATGTTTGATGTAAAGAGCATCGTTATGGATTGGGATTCTGTGCGACCTGTCCCAGTTAATAAGGTTGTTACCATGGAGATGGATCCAAGAGGCCTACCCGAATCTAACATCCATGTAGTTGTTATAGGTGTGTGTGTGTGTGTGTGTGTGTGTGTACATGTGCGCGCGCACGTGAGCACACAAAAACAGTTGTGTCAGATGTTTTAAGACATAGTATTTTACTAGGTTTCTTTAAATGTCTCTACGACAGTATATACAAACAGCCACCTTCATACGTGAGTCATAATGTGTATAATGTTCACAATAATGATTTTATAGTAAATAACATTTTCATCATTCATCAGAAACTATTAAAACTTTACCGACGATTTGTCCCAACCATAAATTGTTTGTTACGAAAGTCTAAATTTGGATATTAAGTTCGCCCTCCCTTCGTTTCAGACCCGACCAGTCAGCATCTTGTACCACGTGTGTACCGCGATGGCTTGGTATACAAGATAGAATTTACTCCCGTCGCCGTTGGTATATATAATGTCCACATAATGTACGGTGGGATCACCATTCCTGGCAGTCCCTTTGTTTGTACAGCCTATGATACATCTAGAGTACGTGTTACAGATGTTACATCATCTGCGGGAGTAGGACAAGAGGCGTCGTTTCTGGGTTTGTATGTTTATTAAAGTGTTTTGGTCTCTGGTATTTCCTTGAATTCTTTTTCTTTTGAGACTTGTTCCCATTTTATAAGCTTGACTTGGTAAGATATTTGCACTTGAAATAGACTCTTTCAACCAAGGCTCATAATTGAGTCCAGTAGATTATCTACCCATGGTTTTTTTCTGCCTGTATATAAATTAATAGAATTACAAATAAATTTTGTCACATATGTGCATGTTTTGTTTTGTTTTTTGTTCAGGTATTGATATTCCACCAGAATTTATTAACTTCCAGTAACATTTAAAAAACCTTTAGCGGTACTTTCATATCTATCAAACATACAGAGAGAGTGTGTGGGGGTAGTTTTGTATGTCTGTGTGAACTTTTTATATATCTTGTTACACAGTCAATCTACAAGAAGCAGGTCAGGGGTTACTTGGTGCAGACATCCTTCATGCCGGCCAATCAGTACCTTACCAACACTACCAAGTTGATCATGTGACTCATAAATTCTCCTTCGTTCCTATGGCAACTGGTGAACACAAAATACTGCTACACTACAACGGAGAGCCAATCATGGGTAACAAAATATGACTTAAGCTGGCAATACATTTTGATTTGGCATCATTCAAGTAAACCATATTGCACACCACAATAAAATATTGAAGGTCTTAGCTGATTTATATATATATATATATTATATATAATCATATTAATGTCTTGATATTATTCTGTTTTTGGCTTCAAAATCACTGTAGTAATTTTATAATAATATCTAATTGTAATAATCTCATGTTATCTAATTGTTTTAAATCCTGACATTACTTTGTTATAAATAATATATAAAAATGATTAATTTCCCAGTTTTTTGCTCTTAGTGTGAAGAGAATATTTTTTCGTTTAAAAAAACTGGTTTTATAACCATTCATCTGTTGTTTGTTTTTTCTGATATTTTCAGATATTTCTTCACATCTTGTCTGCATTATTGTAAAAATGGTGTTGATGTATGGTCAAAAAGTATGGTGCGACTGTGATAGTGTCTGCATGACTGTTTTGTTTGATTGAACTTGCTAGATTTTTGTATCATACTATAGGATCTATGAGTTCATAATTTTATGGCATTTAATAATTAAATATTGATCTGGAATAATAGGATTTTAGAGTAATTTAGCTGATGTGATGAAATTAGTGTGTTTTTGTATTAAGTGGTTCTCAAATTTTAATCAGGACAATTGTATATGTTTATATTAATTTTTCAGGAGCACCATTTAATATCTCGGCCTACGATACAAATCAGATGACTGTGAATGCTGAAACGATGAGAACAGTACCCGTCAATCAAACAATTACCGTCGAACTTGACCCAAGGGGTGTCCCGGACTCTACAGTAGAGGTCAAGGTCACAGGTATAGCTTCATTCTTTTCTAGAAACGATCTCCTAACTTTCAGTGCTGTCTCTTGTTTAGATGCCTTGAGCAATGTATACTACCACCTTTTGACTTGTCCAGTCATCCCTGAATGTTGTATGACTCCTGAGTTCAGCACAGACACCTCTATCATTCGTAAACAATAAAAATGCCATGCACCATATCTCTGTCAACCAGACATGTTCTTTCTGACTTACTCTCCACATTATTTCCCACATTAGTCCCCCACATTTTTTCCCAACATATTCAAAAATGTCACCGGCCACTACTGTAGCACAGCGAAGAACATTGTGCCACAAACCTCCAGGTTGTTGGTTCGAATGGGGCTTATACCTGTGTTTGCTGGATGTTTTCCTTAGGAGATGCCCTTTGACCATATATCCCAGGTGTGACTGGTGCCGAGGCTAAACGAGCCAATCAACCAAAGAACCAATCAAACATGTTTTAATCCGAATGCGTAACAATTATGCTCCTTTCCATGTTCTTTGAATTTGTTTGTCATCATGTTATATTGATATCACAGTCAGAATCCGTTAATCCGACAATCATGTCACATGGTAATATGTCGGATTAACGAGAATGTCGGAATATCAAGTCCGTGACATAGGGGTAGTTTGTGTCACAAATTTTAGGTGGTAAAGACATGCCATTGTATGTAACAAAAATAATACGCAACATCCATTGGAACCACAATGACACTTATAATTTCGTGGTTTATTTATTTATTTGATCGTTTTGATGTTTGTTAAATACAGACATTATAAAATAATAATCTTGTCACTTAGAGTCCATCAGATTAACTCATGATCTGCTCGTTGAAAAGATCGCACATTTGTGTTTGTAATTAACCATGAATGATTATGGTTGGCTACGATATAGCAATTGTCGCATGTTTTAATGGAGCTAAATCCATCACAGGCAATAATGTGTCGGGGACGGGGGGTTTAAAAGGTAAAAGGGAAAAACCCCGGTTTTTCCGGAAAATTAAACAGATTCTGACTGTATTATAGAGTATCTATTCAAGTTTTTTGTTTTGTCTGTTTTTATAGATGTTACTGGCAGTGAAGTTCCCCATCAGATAAACAAACAAGGCGGCGTATTCCTGATAGAGTTTGTACCGAGGAGAGTTGGACCGTATACTGTTGACATAAGTTGTGGTGGACAGCTCGTACCTGGCAGCCCATTCCAGTGTAACGCTTATGACGCTTCTAAAGTACAGGTGACCGATGTAACAGAAGAAGGTCTCGTCAGGGAGGAGATGGGGTTTACTGGTACGTGTATGTCACACAATCTCTTGACAAAGTATACCAACCCGGCACAAAGTAAAACAAGTTGCCTTTCCCGGAATTTTTGTTTAATTCATATGCATTCAGAAAATATCAACAACTCAGGAAAAAAAGATTAAAAGTATCCATGGATCCATCGTTTTCCACATTTCTTTCTTCTTTGTAAGTCATTCTTCACTTTGCTGTAGATCTGGTGAGATCATGATATTTGGGCAGGGATCTACCCTGATAGAACATCTGGATATAATTTATTTTCACTTTGACATCAGCATTCTGACAGCTGATGTTAAACAAAACGTCAACACTTGGCGGGTCAGTCTGGGTTCAAACTTTTTTGCCATTGATGGAGCATTTCTTTATAACTAAGATTATGGAAGAGTCATGGGTGTGTAATTAAATCTTCAGTGTCAGTTAGTGTTTTGTTATGATACTTGAGACATTGTTTCCTCATGAGAACATACACACTTAGCAACAGAAAGGAAAATTGAGACATTGTTTCCTCATGAGAACATGCACGCTTAGCAGCAGAAGGGAAAATTAAGACATTGTTTATTCATGAGAACATACACACTTAGCGAAAGAAGGGAAAATTTATTTGATTTGAACTCATTTATTAGGTTGTAGTAATGAAGCGATTCTTTTATGAAAATACAGATACTCAGATAGTCAGGTATTTTTACTGAATATCATTTCAGACATTGCAGAAATATTTTAAAATATGCACTGCTCATGAATCCATATAAAATATGATATATTAAGTATGAATAAATGATTACACCCATCCTGTTTACATTTATACAGTATATACAGGAGAGGCTGGAAATGGAGAACTTGAGGCCAAATTAACCAACAGTGGCTCCCCCTTGCAGCTGACCCAGCGCAGACTCAACCAGAACAAAGTCCGATTCTCATTCATTCCGAGTTCTCCCGGAGACCACGAAGTTAACATCCAATTTAACAAGATGATTATACCAAGTCAGGAAAACCTTTATTTGTTACCTGAAATTATGTCAGATTTTGTTAAAACAGATCAAATATTTATTTTGTTTGGTTTTCATGCTCGGGATCTGTGTGTAAAGGAAATCCTTTAGCAAGAATTGTTAATCCATGGTTAAAACATTCATGAACACTCAGGAAGTTTGATTGTCTGTGATTAGTTTTTTTTTGTCTTTTTTAACAGATACACCGTTCACAATGCGCGTACACGATCCTAGAGTCAAGATCACCATTCGTACGGATCCAGACATGAGAACGATCCGAACAGGATCTGTTGGTACCTGCTATATCCAGACACAAGAAGGTGTCAACATCGGCATGAAGGATATCAAAGTCAACATAATAGGTCACCATGGAAACTGATACTAAACTATGTTTATTATCGTATTCATATCAGGGCAATGTTGACGTTTCTTTCGGCTTTATTTAAAAGTCTATCAAACGTTTTATGTTGATGATAGTTTTGTTTGTAGAAATGTTTATAAACATGTATAGCACTTGTACTGATGGTTGGTTATCATAATAGTTACTATGTTGTGTGACTTCTCTTATATTTCAGTCTCAGTGTCTGTATACCTTTATACTAACGCGTTCTTATAATGTTGTTTTCTTGACCTTTTTAACAAATTGCATCTTTCTCCGTGTTCTGTGTGAGTACAATTTTTGTATGTTCGTATTTATGGCACATTGCTTTATGGGTGTTACTGTGTTAATTTGAATCAGTTATTTTGTGTTTAACTCTCGAATGTTGTTCTACATGCTACTGTGATGTCCATAAACACACACACACACACTCATGCATGCACATTATGGATTCACACACACACACACACACACATGCATGCATGAACTTGTAAGATGTATCATTACGATAAAACCATTGTATATAGGCAACTTCACACCAGAATGTGTAGATCCAGGTTTTGGAACGAGTCCTATGTTGGATTCAGGTCATAGTTTACCTGTCTCATTTCATCTACTCAGTCTGGATCTGTTCACATGTCAAGATAGCTGTATCTTGTCGGCTATTTATTTTCATATTTTTATTATCAGGCCCAAATGGACAGCTGGTGCCTGCTCAGATCCTTCAACAGCCAGATGGAGATTACAAGGTGGAATACAGCTCTAAGTACACAGGTACTGGTCTTACGTACACTTGTACTAGGAATCTTAGTCATGTTGATAAATTTTATAAAAGATTTATTTCTTTAGCAAGGTTACTCGTGCATTACAGTAATTGATGATTTGACCTTTCCAGGGCGCCACACAGTGGAGATACTTTACAATAACCAGCCAATTATGGGAAGTCCATTCTACGTTGAGATTTATGATCCAAATAAAGTTATTGTGACTGGCACTCCCGAAGGAACCGTGGGTGTACCAAGCTCAATTGATAGTAAGTGTGTTTTAATTGACTAAAGCAAAAGAATTTATCCAACTTTATACGTACAGAAAATATGTAAATAATTAATTGTAACAATGTTAAGAGAAAATTATAGCCTGTGCATGTATTGATGGCGGATGCCAACATTTAAAAACAATTCCCACATCTCTCACCTAATGAAAATCATAATATTTAGTCATCATAATTTGTCTTGGTGCTTCTGAGTATTTTGATTAGCCTTTAGCATTGTGTTACACAAACACACACACACACACGACTGAGGAGCAACTGTCTGGGAAAACATTTAAAAAAATAACCAAAGCTGTAGTCTTAAGATTGGAATGTAACAACCATTTCTCAAATTAATAGCTGAATTCTCCTTCTGAATATGAAATATGTAAGTAATTATAAATAATGAGCATATACGATGGTCTCAGGTTAGTAGATATGGCCATAATCTATCAAACCTGCAACAGAATATTTTTTTTTTTCTTAAAAATTAAGTAAACCTGGATCAGTAACCAAAAATAACTCGTTATTCCATAAATGATTATCCAGGTTCAAACACCGATTTTTTCTTGGCCATCCTGTTAGAAATGGTATCTGGAAACCATGTACTTCTCAAAGAATTGACCGTGATGACCAATTATATGTAGCTCTAAACCAGAGGGATTACAACTGATCCAGACCATTTGTCATAATTAACGTAGACTTATTTAAGACTGTATGCTATTAGTATAAAATTTACTGCCAGAAAACAGATTTTTGCAATTTTGAATTATCTATTTATCACAAATGGTTTTATGATGTGGAAGTTAAGTTGATGTAGACACATTTTTATCATTCATCATCATCATCATCATCACCATCCTTTAATTACTGTTTTATAGTTTTCTGATATTTTTATTATTCCGTCAGATTAATAAGCGCCTTCTTTTTCAGTCATCACTAAAGATGCTGGCAAGGCGAACCTCGCACTGAACATCGTCAGCCCATCGGGTAGGAACGTACCGTATAACATCAACAAGATGGCCGACGGCTCAGGTGATGTCGTCCAGTATGTGCCTGTGGAGTCCGGACCTCACCAGATCTATATCACTTACGGAGATCTGGATGTTGCAGGTAGGAACGAATTCAATGATTCATCTAGTCATCGCTTTATTTTAGTGTTCATCGTTGCCGCTGTGGTAGAGGTTGAATGACGGTTTTTCCCTGGGGTTTCTCCAGGTTTCAGTTCTTGTCGTGGCGATATTCTAAGCAGTAGATTTGCTTCGTTTGTGTATGATTTGGGTTTTTGTCTGTCAATAATAGACTCATTTGTCTAACTAGTACTTGCCACTGGTTGTGTTTTAAAAACCTTTGATTGGATATCTCAGTACAATTACAACCAGCCAGCCAACCAACCAGGCAATGATAATAGACATCTGTTTGTTAGTAGACAAAATATTCTCCAATTGATGGATGATGTTTGGAAGATAAATTAGTGGATGTGGATGATGTTTTCCGGCAGAACTGTTCACAGAATTCTGTCATTCTTGTTACTTGTAAACTTTATTTTTAATTAATCATGCGATATTAGACAATTGGGTGAAATGACCATGAGAGCGAATTATTTTTAACACTTATTCGGCTCTACCATCTGTTATCACAGTAGAAAGTGTTATGCATCTTAATCGTTTATAGTGTCGGATTAGTCTTTTGTTTTTGTTGTGTCAATTGTCAGTGTGTAACATGAGATCAGTCACTGGCCTAAAATAGGAGAGGCTGCATCTGTATAAGGGATGATAACATCACAGAAGATAAAGGGACAGTTCACCCTCAAAACTTATTTCTTAAATATTTAATGCTTAGAATAGAACAGTAACCAAATATTCCACGAAATATACTCAATATCATAGATATATGGAAATAATCCAAATTACTGGAAGGCCGCCATTACGGCTGCATCGGATGCCAGATTCGAAGGCGGGAAGGAGAAAACTGAAATGCTTTGACATCATATGAGCCCTCTCTAGACTGGTGCGCGTTAATGTCTCAGCCATTTTGAATCACCTTCCTCTTCTAAGGTTCCTTCCGGTTCAAACTGATATGGTTGTATGTCATTCATGACGTAATTATAACAAGATAATTGAGTTTTGTCCTGGAATAATTCTTTACTCACACTTGTTTACATGCTTTTGTGTGGGCTCTACAGTC
This sequence comes from Paralvinella palmiformis, assembly GCA_025642065.1. Lineage (NCBI taxonomy): Eukaryota > Metazoa > Annelida > Polychaeta > Terebellida > Alvinellidae > Paralvinella > Paralvinella palmiformis. Next base: position 361,733 of record JAODUP010000271.1, read on the forward strand.
TTCCAGGCAAACTGATGTGTTCAAGTGACGTCAGCATTCGGGAACTTCCAGTCTGTGTCTAGCTTCAAAATGGCGGCGCCTACAGGCCATTAAAAGTCAATTAATCAACACTTTGAACTAGATTATTTAATGTGTGGGTGATTGTTTACACATTTTGACATTATTTATGATATTTGTGAGTATAGCTGTATTAGTCCTGAAAATTTTAAATGAAGGTGGACTATCCCTTTAATAGTAAAATAATACAGAAAGATGTGGATCTATGTGATATTGAGGTGATCAAATAGAATAGTTTGAAATTCAACAAATTCAAATACGAACAATCTCTAAATGCATAGCTAGCATGCCAGAAATTAATCTGTTGTGGGATGGTGTGACGTATTGCATGTGCTCATAACAAATCTTTAGAAGTTTGTTAAGAATTTGTACATCAAACGTGCTTGAAAGTATTTAATTTGTGTTAGTTTACAAGGATTCATTCGTAATTTAAAGCCATTTCCCCTTTCCTCCCGTGAAGTACATTGAACTTTAATGGGCAGTGAATTTTCAGGTTTAAAAAAAAAATTAAATATCTCCATTACAAAATTATTAATATGTACACAAGGGAATGTTGATCTTTATAGATGGCTTAGAGTTATGTATTATGAAGCATCATGTATTAAATAAATAACAGGAGAATTAATTCTGTTTAAAAATATAAAACTCTTAATTCACCAAACATACACCACAATTCATAAAATGAGGAATTTAAAAATAATATATATTTGAAACTTTCAAACTATATTTTGCTTTGTGTGCCAGATTGTTTGAAAACGTCATCATTGAACTGCAATTGTCGGCCATATTATAACCATTTATAGCAAGTAATAGCAAGTTTGTTTATTTTGCTCAAACAGAAATCAATTTGTCTTGGTTTTTCGTCGCTAAAATAATCCATGAGTAATGTCTAATCATTGTTTTGTTACCAAAGGGAGACATGGATCAGGGATCTTTACCACATCTCATTATATACATGACAGATACTGTCTTAGACATGGTAGGCATCTTGTTTACTTTTGCATGGATACCGCCATTACATGATGTTTGTTGTTGTTGTTGCTAAATACCATCACCACCTCATTGCGACGCTCACTTGTTACACATTGCATCATATAAATTCGATGCTCTGCCCGAACCCTCCGTGTTTTGTCAACCCTTTGTTTGTTTGGGCTCAGTTTATTTTATATCCTTACCAACAACACACTTCGTCCATAGTCGAATTCACACCCCTTTACCTACACAGATAATACAAATGCGATGTTGTTTAGTCATAGCGTCTTCACCTATTTTGTCATGAGAGCCATATTATGATGCCATCGTCAACATTATTTAAAAAAAACACTTTTTATTTATTTTGTTTATCTAACCAACGCCTTCCTGTCTTGATTTTGTCATCTTTGTTTCAGATATAAAGCCATCATTTATTTTTTATCTAGTATAATTTCTCAGTGCATTTTACGAATTGGTTATGATGTGACCTTAGATCTGCTGTCTGTAACCTGGGGAGGTCACCTGTTACTATGGTGACAGCTGTAACCATGACAACATCTGTTGTAGCGTTGTTGTTGTTAAACATCTTACTAACAGGGAAGAGCCCATTAACAACACCTGTAGCCATTGTGGCGGCAATATTTGGTAATATTGAGACCATTTCCTTCCTTGTTATTGTAATATGATTGGTATTGTACTTTGTGTTTTTATAATAAGCGATAATGTTTGGTCTGGGTTGTCTCTGTGTGAGATTATGATGGGAGTTTACACACACACACACACACGCACAGAGAGAGAGAGAGAGAGAGAGAGAGAGGGTGGGTGGGTGGGTGGTGGGTGGGAGGAGAGTAAATTATAGATGGACAAACAGGAAAACAAGGAGACAGAGATATGGATAAATATTTACAGACGGACGGACAGACGGTGATGTACACAGACAGGACTGAGATAGGCATACAGACAGACAGGTGGATGATGACATGTAGAGACGGACACAGTTCCCACACCCTGGAAAACCGGGAAAATAACACGTTCAATTTTCAAGTCCTGGAAATATCCTTGAATTGGACAAAATCGGGGAATGTCCTGGAAAATATCCAGTTAGATTTAGAACAAAAAAGCCTGTGAATAAATATTATGCTTGTAGAAGAAAAACAGTACATAGTCTTGATATCCCATGTCAGTTAAAATGTCAATAATCAGTCATACATTGAATAAATATGATATGCTTTTTCACAATTATCTTGATTTATTACCTTTAAATTTTGTATATTTTGTCCTGGAAAATAGTTATTTTTGTCCTGGAAAAGTCCTGGAAAATAAAATTTCCTTGGCTGTGGGAACCAAGAGTTAGCTATACATGCAACAGAGAGACTGATTTGAGTGAGTGAGTTAGGTCAGTGAGTTAGTGAGTGAGCAGTTGTTTTGTTTTTCTAGCTCAAATCAAGTACCATTTCTCTAAGGACTTCACTTTTTGTTATTGCTGTTATCGTACATACTCCTACGTGTCTCTTAGTATATTCGTTGTTAATGGCTCCACTCGTTCATACCTTTCTGAATGCTCTAATAGTACAATGGTTAGAATATTGTACTACAAATCTCTACGGGTCCATTTCTCTAAGGACTTTACTTTTTGTTATTGCTGTTATCGTACATACTCCTACGTGTCTCTTAGTATATTCGTTGTTAATGGCTCCACTCATTCATACCTTTCTGAATGCTCTAATAGTACAATGGTTAGAATATTGTACTACAAATCTCTACGGGTTAGGGTTTCAATTCTGGTTCGTACCTGGATCTGTGCGATGTTTCCCTGAGGAGTCGCCCATCAGCCATATGTCCAAGGTATGACCAATGTCTAGACCAAACGTACCAACCAAACAACCAACAAGCGTTCATACGTCTCTGCGTCATTCAGATCCGGGTGCATTCTATACAAACTGGTGCCATTCTTGACTACCCTGAGAGTACACATTTTTTATCTGACTGTGAAAGGCATATATTCAATAGAAATCAAGTAAATGTATCCATAGTTTTATATACAAGAAACAAATACAGAAAAAGGTAGATTTTCTGAAGACATAAAGTAGACTTGGGTCGGTGAAAATTTGGGCTGAATCTGTGCCAGAAGTGTTAGTTCGTTCACACCAGTATCCATACTGCATGGATTCTCCTTGACAGAATTTCAGGGCCCTCACTTCTGTAGCACAGTCTGGAGTTGAAATCCTGCCCATACTCATGTCTGTGGGATGTTTCACCTGATCATCTCAATTCCCCAGCCACTTCCCACTTAGCCATATATGTCTCGGGTATTATTAACTCCAGGACTAAATAAAATGTCACTCATACACTCACTCGTTCATTTATTTTAGAATTGCTAAGCTGTGTCCTACTGTATGTCAAAAGAGGCCACCAAAAGGTGGCAGCACCGAATGACCTATTTGCGCTGATGTGCCGTTCAATGCAACTTGTTCATTCAATCAGAATATCTCAAAATTCCGTGTAAAAATGCAGTTTTTACAACTTTTCATGGTAGGTGGGGGGGGGGACTCCCATACTTTCACCGGGGGGGGGGGGGTTCTATCCTGGTCCACCAAATACTGTAGACTACTTCTCTAGGCGCGTGCGCACACACAGACGTAGAGTCAAAAAGAGGGACAGGGAGAAATGTATTGAAAGAATGACTGACAGACAGACAGACACATGTTGATGATAGATGATATACAGCACTTAATTCAAACAAGAGAATGTTCGCTAAGATTATTTATATTTTCTGGAATTTAGAAAGGAACATAGAAAACAACAAAATATTTATTATCATTATGTGACTAATAAATCTGACAATTTATTTGTACATTTTGATGAGTAACCTAAAGTCGTTTTTGGCTCGGAGTGGATGTTTTCCGGTTTGTGGTGGGATAAGGTGAGGATGTCGGGATAATTGTTTTGTCCATCTGTCTGTTATAGACGGTTAGTGTAATTAGACACTGGGCAGATAATGGTTGTGTGATGTTCTGTTACATATTTCTAGACAATTATATTATCATTATGTGGGTTATTGTTCGAGACAGACAGTATGTGACAGGTGTGTGTCACGATGTTAACATGGATGTCACTTGTCTTGTGTAAATGACCTCTTGGGTCATTCTGGGAGGTGATCAGTAACCCTGTGTGTGTGTGTGTGTGTGTGTGCGTTCATGCGTACGTGCGTGTGTGTGCTGAGTATGTGATGGGTGAGTGTGTGGGTGAGTGAGTGAGTGTGCGGGTGAGTGAAACAGTAAAACAAATTCGATTACGTAATCCTGACTCCCATACTGAGGGTTTGTATCCAGAAGAGTACGTATGTGTTGAGACTAGGACATCGGATTAGAACGTTTAGAAGACAGATGTTTTTTTATACACGGTCAAGTATAGTGGATGATATGTGTGTTTTTTAGTCAATCATTAATACCTATATTTTATTGATCTGGCCTCGTCGTCGTGGCTTATCATCATACGAACTAGATCTCCTCTCACATCTCAACCGTTAATAGCCGATTTGAAACTGGAGAGAGAGTATCTCGACAAGTGGACATCTTAAACTGATCGGACATTGTTACATCTGGTGTGTGAGATGGAAACGTGTTTTGTGTCCTTGATAGTAAATAGTTTTAACTTGTTCACATAACGCACTGCTGCTGCTGCAATTGCTGCTGCTCCTCACAGTTGCTGTTGGTCCAGTTGAAGTATTTGTTGTGGTTGGCCAATAAACTGGCGCGATATTGATATAAAAAACAAACCCAGACTAGCCATAGTCGAACCCACGAATAAACCCGAAAAGATAAATAACTGTGTATGAATAAAATCAATGTTTTGCCACAATCTGATAAATATATATATTTACTATACACACACACACACACACACTAAAAATAGACGTATATATATATATATATATATATATATATATATATATTCAGTATGATTACAAGATCTCTACTACACACAGAGAGCTACATTTGATGAGCCTGTATTAAGTTCCTATATAATACGAGTCTGTAATAATTTCTGTGAATATTTCAAACGTGTTAAAACCAAACTTCTGTTTGTTGTGAAGAATCTACTGTTCTCAACTATCTATGTTGTGTATAGATGTGTCGTGTAGTGATGGTAATAGAATCGTCTGGATTATAACAGGACCGCCTTATAGTGGAAACAGAGAGAGTATGTCGAGCTGCTTCTGCTCTCTCTCTCTCTTTGAGATGACAGTCGCTGATAATATACGAAGATAAGGTTGATGCGCTAGAACCAGTTAGTGGCACACTCCACACAAACCTTCAGATTGCCGACGTCAGTCCAATAGTTACGTCATGGCATATTTGAGCAACGTTAAACAGAGCCAGTTGTACTCTGTTAAGTCGTTATGTTAATTAATTAATTAATTAAAAATATGACTGCGATGTTTAATTAAAGGTGATGTTCGAGTCTGGAACGTTAAACGTCATCATCGCGTATTACTTTCCTTGTTGTGTGTGAAACTAGATCTTACACCAATTGGATGATATCCGGTGTGGTTGCTGCTGCTGCCTATGTGGAGCTTACCTTGGACGGCCTATGTGGGGCTCACCTTGGACGGCCTATGTGGGGCTCACCTTGGACGGCCTATGTGGGGCTCACCTTGGACGGCCTATGTGGAGCTCACCTTGGACGGCCTATGTGGGGCTCACCTTGGACGGCCTATGTGGAGCTCACCTTGGACGGCCTATGTGGAGCTCACCTTGGACGGCCCATGTGGGGCTCATCTTGGACTGCCCATGTGGGGCTTAACACGGACTAGTCGAAGAGATCCCACACCTCGGAGACGGAAGATGCCACAGTAACAGATTGTTGTATTGATATACGAGCCGTCCTCAAGCGTACGCTCCATCAACCATCACCCCCCCCCCCCGTACACGTCCGCCAGCCACTGACCAGACATTTATTGTGTTGGTTTGTCGTCATTATGTAGACGTTGAAGTGACTGGCACATCGACAACGTGCGGCACACGAAGTGATGACAACAAGTCAGACATGGGCCAGATGGTGTGTGTGTGTGTGTATGTATGTATGTATGTGTGTGTGTATGTGTTCATCTTCGTGGCGACATACGCCAAATTGGAGGAGGGGAGGTCCGGAGATTTTGGGAGATGGTCCGTACGGAAGTTATTGCGTGTTTGGTTTAACGCGGAAATGTTACAACTTTTAGTCGGGACGAGTACCGGTTGATTATAGCTCGGGCATGTTTTCTGGTTTTCTTGGTCGTTTAGATCGGTAATGGTGAGATGAAGTTGCCGCGATTATCATGTCTGTTGTAGATACAATGGAGGTGGACGGTGTGACCCGTGTTGGGTGACTTCAACGCTCACTTGACGACGATAGTCGGTGATGTCGGGACGTCTGCTGCTGGATGGACGTTTTGACCGAGGTGGATTTATTGTAAGTCCGTATGTTTCTATGGTAACACGATGTGGCCACCATCCGTGGACTTCCTTTGTCTCGGGACAGAAATATGGCGCACGAGGATAACTTCATGACGGAGCTGCGCAATGCTCTGGCAAAGATCCAGAATAATCGAACGCGCAAACTCGTCGGCTCGCAGGATTTTGCAAACACCTGTCCTTCGGATGGCGGATACGCTGTGAAGTCTGCAACAAGCAGAAGATATCCAGTTACCACATCTTTTAGCGCATTTACGTGTCAGGATCGGACTAAGAATAATACTTGGACACCAGAGGGAGCTAAAGCGTTGTCTTCACGTGAAGACAGCTCCAGAATAAGAACAAAAATGGATTATGACGAGCATCCATCTCAAAACAGGATCGGTAAATGTGTTCTATATCCTGAAGAAAGTCGGTCATCATTACGTAATGGTAGAAGTGACGGTGTCTGGAGAGGAGAAGGTAGTCTTAATAAAATTAATAATTCATTCGGTTACGTCGGTCAACTGACTGAAGGACTTAGGTCAGCTGTGGATAGGATTGCGTCGAATCCGGTCAGAGATCCCGAACGCGTTGACCCACAGAGAGGGGGTAAGCATGCAAATAAAACATGTGACGTCGACGGGAATACGGCGAGAACTGCCCCAAAGGACGGATTGAAACTTGCGGACGGAAATCGGGATAAATGTAGCGGAGCTTTAGAGAGGATTACCGACGCCCGATCAACGACGGCGACAGCAAAAGAGACGTGTACGGACCTGTTCGAAGAGCTCAGCGTTGTGCTCCAGAAACGGAAGCAGTCCGGAAGCAAGGTTAACATTCTTGATATAGAACGGATGAAAACCGGCAAGTCGATTATGTATTTCGGTGCGCGTCCGGCGAAGACGGGATGTCCCTCTACGACGTCGGACAGCTCCGATAAATATAGTACTGATCAATCATCATCCGGCCTTCTCAGTGGCGAAGTTGAGAGGTACGACGTGCACAATTGGGCCGTAAATGGCCGTAATGGCGACGGATTGGTCGAATTGGAATCGGAAAACGGGTCCGATGTTCCGCGTGAAAAAACTAACACGGTGAGGAAAAATATCAAGAATTTCGAACAGATCAGCTCGACTCGGTCGCCGACTGGTGGTCAACTGAGGAACGGCGGAAATGGTCGTACGAATAACGACTGCCGGTCAAAATGTTTACGCCGTCATGACGATACGGATGGAACTCGGAGCACATATCCGGAAGGTGATATTCGTGTCGGTCACGGATCCGGATTGGTTGGAATCAACCGAGACGGGAACGATGTCGACACGTCGGAAGACGTCGCTGAGATGACGCTCGATAAAAGGCCGCTATCTGTCACAAAGACGATATCGATAGGAGACGGTACTGATGATTCATTGTCCTCGGTGAGTAAGATCAGTGATCAGTCAGTGAGCAAGTCAGTTTGTGATTTGAGCGATCGGAGCGTCGCTGAGTTAAAGGCCGACCTCAACGGCGGAGTGAAACCGTTTCAGATCGTGCACGATCGCCGTCGAGATGTGCACGTGCAGAAATCTGCGCCTCTCCGGTCAGCCGTAAAGACGGCTGGTGTTTTGGTGGGGCGCGACGACGTCAGAATTAGCGGCGGGCCCTATGTGAACGTGGAAAAATCTCGGGCCCCGCCTCCGCCCCCACTTCCCACAACGAAGTGGACGAGTGGTAGCGTCCTTGAGAAGCTACCGACATCCGACGAGATCGTCTATAAAGATGCCTATCTCTCGATCCCGAACGATGCCGAGTTCCAGGAGGAGCTCGTACAGGTGGCTCTGAGGCTGCAGGCGAAACGACGGAGCAGTGATTCCGTTAACTGCCTCGGATCGGACGTCAGGGCACCGGAAATGGGCTGTACGACGAACGCGGCAGCTGGCGAGGACGGCGTAAACGTGGAGCCGACGGCCGACAGGAAATCCGGTACATCCGAATCGGTGAACTGTTGTCAGGAACTCGGTAAAGTCTCGGATGATAGCCTAGTTACCGAGATACAACAACAACAACAACAACAGCAAGGTGCACTTGATGGACTTAGTAATGGCCGGTGTACTACAGCTGCTGATAATTCCACGATCGACGACCAAACTGCCGACCGATCCAGCTGCGCCACGGAACGCGTACAGCGGATACATTTCTCAGAGGAGGGTATCCAGAAGGATACCAGCTGTTCCGTTGCGGCGAAACCGGAAGTTCGAGATACCGGCGAAGATCGTGTCAGTGAGGACAGATCCGAGATACGAAGCTTGTCCGAGGTTGACATTCATCCCGGTTCACTGATCAATGACCTAGTTAACAGTATCCGGTGTCAGGTGATAGCCGATGACGACACCGAGTCGGACATGACGACGCCTAGCGGCCGTAGTTCCGGACTCAGCGACCTCATGCCGCCGGATGTCGATGGCACGAGTTCCTCGGCGCCGGACTCCACCACTAAGTCGGTGACGTCGTCGCTGTTCCCATCCCAGAGTTCCCTGATGTTGGAAAGGGAAGCACGTGACACCGCGCACCGGATGAGTACATCACTGGCATCTGTGATGTCTGTTGAAGCCTCGACGGCTTTCACAACCTTTGATGATGATGATGATGATGATGTTGATGGGGGTGGAGCATGTGATGACGGTGATGCTACTGAAGGTGATGATGATGATGATGAGTCGCCTGATGAGTCCGCCTGCTTGAAGGAATCGACTTTGAAATATCCATCGTACATTAGCAAGTCAGCGGGGAATATAGCCCTGGAGGAGAACGAGATCCAGAACGAGATCCAGAACGATCTTCAGGATCTGTCGCATAACGTCGGCACGGACGTCGAGGATGGATTCGCGACCTATCCGCCACCGAGAATGGCGCGGAACAAGACGCTCTGCGCAGGTGCTGACCGGGATATCATTACCTCGCTGATGATCACCCATTCCGGTGACCGGATCCCGCCAGATGGCGCTGAAATGCAGAGCGGCCAGTACAACAGCAGGTTGAAGTCGAACGTCACCGTTCCGGAACCGACGTCGTTCCATCAGCACGGGAACAACGTCGGTAAGCACTTCCTGTCGCCGCCGACCAACGGCCACCAGCGCCTCACCACGGCCGAGGTGCACAGGAACGTCAGCAGTATCCTGAATCCGGCCGTCAGTCTGAATCCCGACAGATCGGCGATAGGCGGCGCTCTGCCGAAACACGTCTCGATGGATAAGGAGGCCCAGAGATACATGCTCTATTACACCTGGAGCTCTAACTCGGCCCATCGGCGTCAGGCCAAATGTAACAATCTACGCCGAGTGAGGCGTGACAACGTTGAGGAAGACAGCGACTCATCTAGCGCCCTCATGGAGCACAGACTGTTAACGGACACCATACCGGACAAGAGGAGCCCGATGGGCGCGAACAGCGTCCAGGTGGGCGGCGACGTGGGCATTCTCTACAAACGGAAACTGTCCACGCACCTCATCAACGCCAACCTGGCGACCTCGGCCAAACCCGGATCGGGTCGGAGTCGATCCGGAGACGACGACGGTTCGGACGGCGACACGGAGAGTCTGTATCAGGATTACGATAAGTACGAGGAGTCGCTGATCCGGAGCATCAAGCCCAGGGATCTGTGTCGGGTCAACGAGAACATAAACTCCCTCTACCGACAGCAGCTCGAGAGTGGCCGGGTCACGACAATGATAGAGACACCGAGTTCGTTCCTTCAGAGGTTTAGTTGTTGTTTTATTTGTCAGTCTCATCATTCGTTGGTGTCTAGTTTTGTCGATTCTAATCGCGCCCATCGGGCCGACGTCGGCCGTAAACGGAACAGTTCGGCTCGGAGAAATCGGCCTAAAATAAACCATCATAAGAATAACGTGTCTAGGAGGCATTTAGTACGAGCTGACTCACTTTCTGGTAAGAGGATTTCTTTGAGCGACTGTGTGTATGACAGTTAGGTGTGGGGTATTTGTGTGTGTGTGTGTGTGTGTGTGTGTGTAATGTGGGGGGGGGGTTGTAACAATGTGTAGTATTATATAGGGAATTTTCATGGCAGGAAATCGGGTCTTGTCACTTGTACACATAAACATCATAATTGCGTTTGTTGATGACAGACAAAGAATACAGAGAATAGTTACCAAAAAAATGAAAAAAGAACCCACTGATTAAAGCCATAATATATACATGTAGATAGATATTTTCTTTGAAGCAAGCAGATCTTCAGGTGACAGACAATGAATAAAGAGAACAGATAGCAAGCGGATCTTAAATGACAGTTTTAAGTAATTAAGAAACTGAATCACTACAAATAGGGCTGCTAGTTCTGTACATATCATATTTAGTGAGCCTAGCGGTTAAGTACCCGGCACTGGTGCCAACAGTAACAGGTTCGAACCCCGTAAGAGATCGAAACTTTTCCAGAGATTAATTTCTCGGCTCACAACATCGTGGGTGGCTGACCACGTTAAATGGCGCTGCCGCCTCCTCTGAATTATTTAAAATAAAGGGGGACATTAAAAAAACCTGAGCACGTAAAACACTCTGGCAGTGACCACCCTCAGGGTATTTCATCTCCATCTGTCCGTACAGCTCCCCTGTGAGTAGTGGCGGAGGAGGTTACTCAACCCCTCCAACATAGAGGCTGCGCCGAATAAGCGACAGCCTGGGGATTCTCCCCGAACAACAAAACAAAAGTACATATCATAAATCTATTTTGACAATCATAGAGATAATAACAAATAACAAAGGTGATGTGTAATGAAGGGTATACAGTGTTCAAACAAGTCAACAATCAGATGGGAATGTTCCCAGCGTAGAGGTCGATCGTGTAAAGGGGTAAAAGTTCTAAGGAATTGAAGACCGAAGGGGCAAAGGACCAGAGGGGTTATTGACCGGGTCCCTTATTATTATACACAGACCTTACCTGGCTATAGTACACCACACCTGATGGATTTTGTTACTAAGTATATATTTCCCAAATATTAAAACAATTCCAATTCTGTTTACATGTACGTTAATGGATTTAAATGGGCTTCACCGTTGCGTTTGATATAATGCATTGCATTTTGTGGGGTATGTTTAAACTAGTATGTAGTGTATTATCACCTGGTTGTATTATCACCAGGTTATATGATGTGATTGTAGTAAATTATGTAGGTAATGGAATAAAGGCATTGCCAGTTGTTTCACTGTTAATTGACTTAACTGACCAGGTGACAAGAGCAATTCAGCTGGGAGTCATCTTGAGTTAATATTGCACTAATCTCAGTTATCTCTATAAATAGCTGTACATTTATGACAAATGCATTACTTGCTCCTTTGCTCTATAGATGGTGAATATTGATCTCGGAAATAATTCGTGTGATCATACGTATCAGATCACCAGATCAATAAATCCACTTCTAGAAATATCCAGTAGTTATATCAGTATTATACATGTAACTGACTGAATATTCATGAAGAATCACATTCATCTTTTTGTATTCATAATTGTATTCATGTACTCGATTACGTTCACATTGAATGTAATCGTAATCGTAGTATTCTGGAATAATCGTAACTGATTACCTTGGTCCTGTAATCGCCCCAACCCTGATGTATACAAGTGACAGTCAGTGGTGATAATGTGTATAATTGATGGTGTGGGGCATTAATATATACAAGTGACAGTCAGTGGTGATAATGTGTATAATTGATGGTGTGGGGTATTAATATATACAAGTGACAGTTATTATTGGTGCTGTATGTATGAGGTAGCCAGGTGCAAAATTGACCACTCACCATGGCGAGCACATCTTTCTCCTAGCGAGTGTCGACAGATCTGCACTAGCCACCATGCTGTCAAGTGCTAATATTTGGTACCTTTGGCGAACATAGTCTAGTATGGTGGCCAGGAAAATCTGGCCTCTTAATTTAATTTAATTCGATTGTTTTCCCCATATTTCCGGACAAAATTTGCTAACTATTTTTACCTGGACGCTATTTTCAGACAAATGCCATGTTATGGAATTTTTGTTTTATTGATCTCGCATTACTTACACGCCTCAAACAGACATTTACAGAAGAAATTAGCAACTCGGTGAATTGAAATGCTGTTATCGACGCGACATCAACAAATGCAGCAACTTTTATAACTTTTTCAGGAAATTATATAAAATAAAACCCCAATTCACCATTTTTAAAGTTAAAAGAAAAAGGTAGACTAAACTCTATAGAAGTGCTCCTATATGGCTTCTGTGGGGACTAAATTTCTAAAAGTTTTCACCGGACATGCCCCCAGATATATATATATATATATATATATATATATATAAAATGCTGAAATATTAATTTGACTTGCCAGGTGACAAAATAAATGTCATAGAAACTTTTCCTTTTGGATACAGACTTGGGTTTATATCAATTATTATAAATGTTATCTTCTGAAAGAGAAGTAGAAAAACTCTCAAGTAATTTTACTTGTCATAGCCAGTAATATTTTTGTTACTTACCCACAGAACATTTTTAAAAGTTTTGCCTGGAAAACCCCATTAACTTTGTGCATTCACTAGTTTCGTATGCACATAAGCCGTGGAAAAAGTCCTCACGTTTGATCAGCTACAGGCAATTGATTTGATACACGGAGATAGTCCTATCCCTCCAGCGAAGCATTCACAATCAATCAGCAAAAACATTCATCCTTTCTAATTGTTGTCGGGTTTCCTTTTTAAAAACAGCTTTCTACTTAAAATCTTGGATATAGAGAGAAAGGAAAATATTAAAACGGTTGTGCAATGATAAAAAATATTTATGACGATAATAGTGATGATGATGATGATGATGATTACTAGTATATGGAGTTGTTTCAATTTTGGGGCTTGTCATGATTGAACCAAACGATCTTTACCCTAGTTACAACCAGTTCACTGCCAGTGACCCACAAGGATGCAAGTTCCTATTTTGTTGTGTAATGTAAATATAGCTTCGTTTATAATTTGTTGGGGCTGTAGTCAAATGATAGCAAGCGTACCATTAGTAGACAAAGAAGTGAATTCAAACTGTGATGTTTCTAGGTCATATAGGTACTACAATACTAATATCTACTCAAGTTTACCAAGTCAGATTCAAGCATTTTTACTATTTACTTTAATGGTTCATGTCTATGTTTTTATTAGTTATACATGGTAGAACATTGGACCACATATCACTACCACCTGAGTTCGAACCTCGGCATGGGCAAATCTGAAGGGTATTTCATTTTTAACTTCATTTCATTACCTTTGGAGGTTGCTCAACCCGTTTGGCCTACCAGGTGTGCACAAAAGTGGCCGTAAAACATCAATCATCATCTTCTTGAACATTAACATGAGATGACTAATTTGACCCATAAATCTTCCATATCATGAAGGCTTTAATGAATTAATTAATATTAGGAGTTTGGCTGTTACTCTTAATCTTATCGATATATTACTTCTGATAAATGGTACACTCTGTTGTCCTCATGTCAGGTGTATATTTTGATGGCGCACTAATATGTGGTTTTGTCAAAATCAAACAACTTCCAAATACTGGATCATGTTGACTTCTACCTGGATTGTTGTATATCTTCTGTAGATCTACCTTTTTTGTTCGTATTGGTGTCATATTGACAGTAAATCTAACAACAGTAATTCACTGAAAGATCAATTTCCGTACTTGTCAGCTGATATGTACATCACATTTTACATGCAGTTAATATTATGTTGTACATTTTCCAAGCATCCATCTGTCATATTTTAGGCTTGATATGAATGGGACATATCTTCCAGTGTGTGTGTGTGTGTGTGTGCATGCGTGTGTGTGTGTGTGTGTGTGTGTGTGTTCTCACTGAAATGTAGATGTAGACATGCCTTATTTATCTCACTGCTCAATGAATGTGGTTATTATTTATTTAATGTAGTTCAGTACATCAGGTTAGATAACAATAGCCACACACACATACGTATTTGATTACCTTTTAAATTTAGTCTAAAACATACAAGTGAATTTTTAATATATTATGTATTATAGTTTGTTGATATTTTTGAGTACTATTTGTGAAGTTATCTCGTATAATCAATAATGTTCGGTAGATAAAAATCGAGTTAGCGGCCATCAATAAATGTCATCATATTCACAAATAAACAAAACGTACTTTTTTTCCGGCCACACCCCTGGGCAGATGTACAGATGTAAATATAAAAAATAATGATTACATTTTTTAAAGTTGCTGTCATGCTTAATACAAATAATTACTAGAACCATCTATTGTGCTAGTAGTCATTTTGAACGTCTTTAATGGCCCCAGACTGTGAGGACACGTTAGGGAGCTGTAAATGGTCGGGTTTTTTTTCTTCAACATTAAAAAAGTGTAAGTTCGTGTCCTACCTCCTTCTCCCTATAGCGTATAATGAGGACATGAAGAATAATGGCAAAAGTAGTAGTTACTTTACACGATGACTTGCTCACATGAGAGATGTGCATATGGCCTCTAATTTACTGCTTCATCACAAGGTCTAATCTGAATAAATTTAGAATTTACCATATATGGCTTATTCGGTGAAGAAAACTTGAAAAACTCTTTTCGCTATAGTGCCACAACTGGGATTCGAACCTCGGACCTCCCACACAGCATGACTATGAATGAAGAGTCCCACACTCTAACCAATGGGGACGTAGAGATTTGTACGTTTATGATAATTATAGATAATTATGATCATGCAGTGATAGTGCAGCTAGTTAGAGGGTCGGACTCATTACCGAAGGGTCGCATGTGGGGGTTTCGGGAGCTGCAATGCTTCGTGGCAACCTCATTCACTCGTCTATAAAATGAGTACCTGAAAGAGAGCGTTGGCTATGCGTTTGAGTAACGCTTTGGCCTATAATGGCAACATGCGTTGTATGCTCCCTTGGGTGTCGAGATGTGTGCTGGTGAACACAGGTCTGAGTCGGGGCTAATAATATTGTAAAGCGCCTTAAGAGCGGCTATCTAGCTGAATAGGGCACTATATAAATGTCACATATTATTATTATATTAATATTAATCCCTTAATGGTTTGTGAAGGAAGTTAAAAATAACATGACACGTCGAATAACTATGGCTAATGTGGGGATTGATTGTTTTGATTACTTGCTCATTAAGTAATTATTATATATATGAGGTATAATATTACTGTAAGATGACAGTTACTATAAAAAAATTTAATATGTATTAGTTACCACTTTATTATTAGATAGATCAGTAACATCATCCCCTTATCCTGCCAACTTCCTTTATTATTGTCATAGTTTGGTGGTATATCTTCCTGAAAAATGTCGACTGTTTGGTGTTTCTTTACTGAGCCCTTTTTGCCATGACAACGATGAAACAAATGAGTGGATGCCCGACCTCTGACACCGATCTCCACGAAGGTCACCATATGATACGAGGACCAAGTATTCGTGCTATTTACCATCACATACTCTACGTCTCTTCACTACTCCTCCTAGGTACACCCATCACCCAGAACATTATTGATACGGCGACTCTGGTATCCGCCTTTGGTCAAGGTCTCCAGACAGCTGAGAAAGGTCAGACAGCCAAATTTATGATCGAAACCAGCGGCAAGCGTGGCAACATCGAGGTGCACGTCAAAGGTATGTCGGCCGTGAGCAGCGTCATTATGGAGTATGTGTTGCTAATGAGAACAGGTTGTGTAATGAATGGGTCAAGGCTAAATAATTAGCATATTTCATAACATTTGTTGTTTGTTGATATGCCAGTTTTCATGAAATATGATATATTGTGTATGATTGTATAATTTTGTATATTTTTAATCTTTATACTTTGTATTGTGCTGCTTTTGGTTTAAACATTCGTAGATTTAATTTATCACAAACATTGGGCAGAAACAGCCTTATTTTCAAAATTGTTAAATTATTGTAGCTTTAAAAAAATTAATAATGGATCTCATACAGTTTCACTTGAATAAACATATTATAGGGATTCCAGTTATAAGTACATGTTCATCATATTGACAGACTTGATTTTGAGGTGGGATAATATTTACACTTTGCTGAACAAGTCCATTTTGCTGATGTACACAATGTGGAGTGGTTAGCCAAATCTTGCTTCATTTTCTTGGCACATCTAAATGATGATTTCTGTTTTTATTGAATCCCAAGTGATGGAAAATTGAACATAAATGAAGCACTTTAATCTGTTAAAATTACAATAATATTTACACAATCCCCAGCCTAGATACAAGACTGTCTCCATGGTTACTCGTGGTGGGCGCCTCCGTGGTCTAGCGGTAGCATGTTGGACCACAGATCACTACCACCCGTGTTCGAATCTCAGCGTGGGCATATCTGAAGGTTGTTTCATCTTTGATTTCCCTTCATTACCTTCGGAGATCGCTCGGCCCATTTAGCCTACCATGTGCACAAAAGTGGCCGTAAAACATCAACCATCATCATCAATCCATGGTTACTCACAGATCTCTAGCCACTGGATTGTAATTCTGGGTTGGCCGAGTCTGAGGGATGTTACATCTTTCACTTCCCAGTTGGAGATTGTTTGACCTATTTAGCCACAGATGTGTCCATATGACATCAAAGGTTCACATCGCCTGTCTCATTGCCAATAATAATATATACTCAACACTGAAGTTTTATATTCATTTAGCATACATAACCACTGTCTTACCTGTGGCTGTGAGATCTTTCATCTGATCGGCTCCTTTCACAAGGAGTATCCTCTAAGGTTTATGTCTCCGATGTGACAAGGTGCCGAGGTCACGAGTAATCACTCAATTTCTCTCTCTTCCTCTCTCTTCTCTGTATCAGGTACACACACCATATCCCAGGTACAGCTGGAAACAGTTGGAACACAGTATCAGGCCAGTTATGTTCCCATGGAGACGGGCCTATTCCAGGTCAACATCCTGTGGAATGGACAACCCATATCAGGTGAGTTCAAAATAAACAAAAATTAAATCCTTTCACTGTATTTTGAGTCACATTGAGTTTTCTCTTGGAACTTTAACAGTATTTTTCATTCCAGAGTTTAGTATTCCGATATTACGTCCATGCATGATTTTTTATAGTGAAAAGATCATTATTTACAACTGAGTGGAATGAGGGGTTTGGGGGGGGGACTTATCAAGCTGTCAACACTTCTTATGGTAGGAGTAGACTTGAACCTGGAACCAGTTTTGACTTGTCTTTGTACTTAACTAGCATAACTCATCGCAGCTCTGTCTTAGTATACTGTTGCTGTGTACAAAAAGCAGTAAACATTATTCTTATATTACCATATCATATACAGTGTCTAGAATAAAGCCATTATATCTGGCGTGGGCGCAAACCATTTAATTCTGAAAGCTGGCATGGACAAATAAGGGGAAATATTGATGTATCAACCTTATTCTCTTCGTGGACTAGAAACACATGTAATGATATTTTGACTTTGTTTCAAAATATGTTATTTGTGTCTGTGACGTGTTTCATCCAATCCAAATGGACTAGCCCTATAGCTGTATGTGACTAGGTGTGATCAGTGTCAAAGCTAAACGAGAACCACTCGGCCACCAATGAGTCTTTAAAAACAAACAGGATACATCGTTATTATCCTGGAAGAAGTGAGCAGCCGTGTGTTATTTATCATAATCACCGATACCATTTCCAAATACCATATATAGTCGTGTATAAGGCAATCTCGTCTATAAGCTGAGATCAATATATCGATCAATATCACGGAAAACTACCTAATTTAAAAATAAGGTGAGGTAGAATCGAAAGCTTTGATTCCACCTTGTTTATAGTTTGAGCAGTTAAATAACGGCATTCTGGTCACTGCCTAATGTTAATTTAGTAATGTTATTTTCAGAAAAATGGCTACAATAAAAGTGCACATTTTGTTTTTATTTTTATGTTTTGTTCTTATTTTTATTAACCCCTAAGAAAATAATAATAAATGTTCTTAGATATAAATAAATGCACATTTATGGATAGAATATGGATACTATCACATGACACTAAAAACATAGCTATTATTGCTGAGTAGGCCTCGTCAGACACTGAGTAGGCCTTGTCAGACGCTGAGCAGGCCCTGTCAGACGCCGAGTAGGCCTTGTCAGATACTCTCCAAATGTAGCCATTTTTCCTGCTGACTCATTTATAAAACAAGTTGAAAAATACACATATTTTCAAAGATTAAAACCCTGCCTTTTACACAAGTATATATAATAATTTTAAATTAATCGGGGAACAAATGGAAATTCTAAATCCTGACACTTGGGTATTGGATGTCTCCTGGAAATTGCACAGTATCTAGCTGACCTCACCTACTAATTAATTACCAGCATTAATTACTAGTATTAATTACCAGTTTTCTGATGTAGACAAGTTTATAAATGGGATAATGTACTGTTTTCTTTCATTTGTGGTATTTAGGTAGCCCATTCCATGTCAACGTGACAGAGGCATTTGATATCAACAGTATAATGCCAATTGGTGGCTGGCATGCCGTACTGGATAGTGAAGGAAAAATGTTCCTTAAAAGTCATGTCATTAACACAATAGACTTTGACACTTCTAGGGCTACCCACTGTAAGTATGTCAGCCAGTGATATGATTTTACATATATATATATATATATATATATATATATATATATAAAACACAATTTTTTATGTCTTTGTTATACATATATTTTGTACTTTGTTTTCTCTCTCCACACACACACACACACACACACACACACACACACACACACACACACACACACACACACACACACACACACACACACACACACACACACACACACACACACACATTTTAGACTGCTATTGTATATTAAACATACCTTTTGTCATCATCCTTTATCCAGGTACACTATCTGCTACTGTAGAGAGTCCCAGTAGAGAGATTGTTCCCGTTACCGTGGAGAAAACAATGAATGGAACACAGACAACAATATCATTTGTTCCAAGAACTTCTGGTAGGTGGAGCCACAAATATACTACTGCCTTCTTAGACTTGATTCGGTGCAGTTTACGTGCGAAACGTGATCAATCGATCCAACCTCGAACCAATTCATTCCTGCAGCAACTGAAGACAAATTAACCGAATTGCGTTTAAATGAGTTGTATCATATAAATGCATGCAGACCACGTGTACTAATACAAATTTTATGGCTGAAACTTATAAATATATTTTTTTAAATTAGTGAACAGTCACTTTAACAATATTAAGCTGATTTACCAAAATTATTATTCCATCCATATCTCTATTTCATAAACATAATGATACTATATTTATTAATATTAAAATAAGCGACTATTGGGAGAACTGCTGACACTTGTACTGGTAGATCTGCTTGTTTTCATCAAACTAGTCATCGTCAGAAATTAGCTAACCCCTGTCAAATTCCTTTGATAATATGAACAATCAGGTATGTTGGGTTATCATACCTTTTTTGTTATAGGTATGCTTTTCTTTGTTTGTCTGTGTCACGGGACTGAACTCTGATTGGCCAGTATTTACATACCACACCTGAACTAGATCTTAGATGACCAATATTTACATACTTTGTAATATCATCTTCAATAGTTGGCCTCGTGTGGCCTATATTTACATACTAATATCAAGCTCATCTCGTACCAATACTCCATTCTAAGCTCACCACTATCAGTCCAATAATGGGTTCAGTATTATATGTGATGTTACTTAACTCGTAATTATTATCTGTAGCCATTTTAAATATCTAGATGTAACCTGTACGTTATTGTGAAACTTCGCTGGATGGAGACTTGGATTGGTTTCTGCTAATCAAAGTCTGTGATGTTGTTATCATGATAGTAGACCGGTTTTATTGTCTGTTTCAGGAATCTATCAGATCCGTATCTTCTGTAACGACATGTGTCTGCCACGCTGTCCAATCACTGCCTGTCGCCCCCTGAACCCATCGACCACGAGAAGGTCGTGCTGACCGGTCTCGGCCTACAGGAGGCCATCGTTAACCAACAGGCCGAGTTTATTATTGATGGTACAGAGGCTGGACCAGGTCAGTTGTCTTTATAGATGATGATGGTCTGTTATGATTGGTGTAACTTCAATGACATACAATAGGGCATTCTTTCGAATGAGAGATTGTTCCATCTCGGTACGAGTCACTCCAGTCCGGGCCGATACACTCGTCATGAATGGTGTGACTGATCTGGAGATAAATCCATTCTGCACCCAAAACAATGCTCTGGTCTTTCTTCATGGGTTTATCATTGGATGAAAATAGATAGGGACAACAACTTCCAACTAACATTTTATAAAATATTATCAGACGATTCACTTATGATAAACTGCAGACCTTTTTGCTGTAATGCAAATTTGTGATTTGTTATTTCCCAATTTAAGACGGTGTAGTAGTATCAATGTTTACACTGGGTCTACTTTTATTAGAGTGCGAGATGAATTAACCTCAGCGTTGATGCCTTAAAGGGACTTATTCATAAGAGTATTAAAAATACAGATATATTTTTACGGTGTGGAGGGTGGGAGTGGTTTATAATTCCTATTTATCTTTGCTGCCTTTCCCTGTAGCATCTCCATTTCTGCTCCGCTTCGATGACAATTGCATGACAACATAAATTGTATTATTTTCAGGTGAACCCAATGTTAAGTTGACTGGTGTGAAGAAGGATATTCCTGTACACCTTGATCCTATTGGTGCTAACAAATACCGAGCTTCCTATGTCCCAGTCATACCTGGTTAGTTACTTATCATAATTTACAGTGTGTGAAGTTTTTAGATTCATTTCCGTTTTTATCTTGAAATATGACCAGTTCACCCATAAAATATTATCTACCTGTACAATAATTAATTTATTTCATGAGAAATGAGAACTTGTATGTGTATAAAAATGATGATCCCAGTGTGGGGTGTGTGTGTGTGTGTGCATGTGCACATGTGTGCATTTGTGTGTATGTGCATGTGTCCTTACCATTCGAAATCCTATAACATGTAGTCTGTTCTTCGTTAGGTGCCTATCTACTAAGCATAACCTGGAACAATCGTCTCGTACGTGGCTCTCCCTTCAAAGTAAACATCAAGTCAGGAGCGAATGCCAGCAAAGTCAGCGTAAACACTGATGGCTTCCGACAAAGTGTGTTCGGAAAAGAGATCAAAGCCATTATTGACACTCGTAGAGCCGGACCAGGTAAGTTATCATAAAATACCTACCAGTTTACTTAATGCATCATCATCTGTATAAATTTAAAAATTATACATATATATATATATATATATATATATATATGTAAGAAATAAATTATGATATCAAATCAAATTTTGACCAGATTATGTACAATATACAGTGTATGGTGATATAGGGATTTAGTTGACGTTAGCGTGTTGTTTTCTTCGTGGATATTTAGTAATATATTAAGCTTTCATTTAGCTAACCACAAAATCTGGCTACATGTAGATATTATGATTAAAAAGAATTTTAAACTAGATAAGTGGGTAAATGTAAAATAATTATTATTAAATATAAATAATTAATTAAGACAGGAGTCCAAATTGTCAGCTCTTCAGCTGCGACATTCTGACAAATGTTTCAATAATCTGGTTCCCCTCGTATTATGTGGAATTCCGATGTACTGAGATGTTTTTGCCTAACAAAACTAAAAGTAAATATATGATTTTGTTAATACAAATAGTTGTCAGCTGGTGACATTTGACAAGACATCAACAAGGAATGCATAAAACATATGACTAACGTATATAAAGATGTTTGTATTAATTTGGCAGTAAGATATTCCTAAGTTTTTGGTTCATTTGTGGTGTTCAACTTTGAGACGGTGCGAGTTCACTATTTATAATTTCTGGCATTCTAAGATTGTTGTCTTCTGATTTCAGGCGAACTGACAGCTCACTGTATGGGACCGAATAAGGTGGCATATTGTGAGCTTCTCGATCACAGGGATGGAACATTTACCCTGAACATACGACCACAAGAACCTGGTAAACATATATTACAGGTCAAGTACGGAGGAGAACATGTTCCAGGTAGGAACAGCCTTACATGTATATTCATCTTGATAAAACGATTATATCCTGTATATTCAGTACAATATTATCATTATAGTTTGATACATATAGTATATAGTTTTCAACAGAGACGAACACGGGCGCCTCCGTGGTCTAGAGGAAGTGTGCTGGACCACAGATCACTACCACCCCTGTTCGAATCCCTGCTTGGGCATATCTGAAAGTTGTTTCATCTTTCACTTCGTCTCATTACCTTTGGAAGTCGCTCGGCCCATTTAGCCTACCCTGTGCACAAAAGTGGCCGTAAAACATCAATCATCATCATCAACAGAGACGAACACGTGTGAGGGGGGGGGGTGTATATGTAATACTGTCCTAAGTTAGTTCATAAAGTTACCAGTAAGTAGGTCAGCATACACAAAGATTTTAATACGTCGATGAAGATAGCCATGTTTAGCATTTTGTAATGAAGAGCAGTGAACCTACTAACATGGATATGACGGTATATTACAGATATCAAGATTCATGTTATGCTATGGTTTATACTTCCTATGATTTCTGATGTATTTGATACTCAGTGTGTGTCTGTGTGTGTGTGTGTGTGTGTGTGTGTGTGTGTGTGTGTTTTGTGTGTGTGTGTGTGTGTGTGTGATCTGACTGATTGTATTTCTCTCATAATGTTGCAGGCAGTCCATTCCTGCTGAAGGTGGCCGGTCCACCCGATGCCAGCAAGGTTCGGGTCAGTGGTCCGGGCGTCGAGTCGGGCATCCTCGCCAACTTCCAGAGCAGGTTCATCGTAGAGACCCGAGGGGCAGGTGCCGGACAGCTGACTGTCCGTATACGAGGGCCAAAAGGTGGGTTGTACTTAACTCTTTGTAAGCAGATGCAATACTCTGTAACATCTGCCATCATCAAAGCGGCTTACAGTCACAAACCGTATCAAACATTCATCAACCTCAACTTTGACCAAATATTTGCCATGGAAAGTTATAAGATATATTTTCTCATAATTAATTGGTATATAAGCAGCAGTTGATGGGATATAAAGATATGCATCAAAATATTACCTTTGAAAAAATTCACCGAGAACAAAAAGACAGTAGAAGAAAACTTCGATTGTAGAAGAAAATGAGTATTGGTACACAGTCTTGATATCCCATGTGAGGTAAAATTTAGTCGCTGGATCAGATAGCTAGCAGGGGTGAAGAGGAGGCTGTACCATAAAAATGTCAATCATTGATCATACATTAAATAAATATTATATGCTTTTTCGCACATATCTTGATTTATTACCTTTTAAATCTTTTATGGTAATTCTGTCCTCGAAAATAATATTTCCCTGGCTGTGAAAACCATGACTAAATGTTGTATTATTATTCTTATGTACTCTATTTCAACAGGAGCATTCCGGGTTGAGATGCAGAGAGAAAGTCAGAAGGACCGAACTATACTTTGTCGCTATGATCCCACAGAGGTTGGTACTTACATCATCCACGTCAAGTGGTCTGGAGAACACGTTCCCGGTTCCCCATTCACGATACAGATCTTCGACACCATCAACGAGCTGACTGACTACCTCGCAAACAACCAAAATCGGGTACAGAGGCCGTACGTCGACAGCGACCAGTGGTCCGAGAATCTGTAGGCAAGAACCGTGACGGAATTGAGAAGATCGCTTCAGAAGATCGCTTATCCTATTATCTACAATTATAGAACGTATTGGTTGGAGGGAATTTTGAGGTTCTTGGTCGATTGTTGTATACTGGAAGTGATATTTGTTAAGTTTTGCCAAAAGTTTTCATAACTGTGAAAAAGTGAATGTTGTCAATGAGACGGATTATGACTGGAATTATTAATGTATTTGTTTTGAATATGGATTGAAACATTCCCTTATTTTTTCCATTCCTTGTCGTGTGTGTTTATGACCAAATTACCATATCTCCATCATACTTCGTATTATTTCATTTGTATACATTTTATGAGTAGTAGTCTTCTATAATGTTTTGTTGAAGGACTATCGTTTATTAATAATAATATCTGTTATGCTATGTTAATTGATTCTGGTATTGATTTTTAGAAAATCACAATGATTTGTTGACCTAACTGTTTTATTCTGTTGCTTTCTTGGTGTCTTCTCGTAACGTTACTATCAAGGTGTTTTTTTTTTAACTCGTTAATGATGTAACGAAATATTACTTTTCACCTGTTCCATTCAATTAAAAATGCATTTTTGTAAGCAGCTTAAAACGGTTTATATTTTTGAGTCGGTAATTTTTATAATGGAAGATGGTATAATCAGCAAACCAGCAAGTTGTTATGAAAACTTCTAAACAAAACATGCCACATTTCTACAAAATTTTCAAGTTTTGTCCATTTTGTGTAGATAGATTTATATATGTCTGCTGTGTCCTAAGCCTGGCTTTGATTTGTCTATATATTTAGCTAAAATGGTTATTTATTCATCTAGAGCATATCTTGTATTTTGTGGCAGTTACGGTGAAGATATTACTGATTTGGGCAAACATGTTATTTCCATTGTTTAACGTAGGTTATGCACATATCATTAACATCCTGACGTCATGGTGTTCTCTGTACATATCGGCTCATGATGAGGACTTAACATTTACATGATTTGTTGAATGGTCAAGATTATTACATGGGTGCGACATATTTAGATATTTTGTTACCAGATTTAATCACCGTCAATCAATCAATCAATCAGTTGATAATTAATAATCTGTTAGGTTGTTGTCTTGTTAAACGTTCATAGAATTGCATTAATTGTTGAATATTACATAATAACCCGTAGCACATCAAATCAATGTTATAGAATTGTATGATATTACAGAAGTGATTAATCCTGTTTTTCTCTCAGTACCTAGAGTTAATCCAGCATATAATCATTATCTGTGGTGGTATTAATATTAATAATTTTGGTGGCTTTTATTCTGCCCTCTGCATTATACTGGGATAATAATTATGTTTTCTACAAAATCAACGAACTATTTTATAAGAAATAAAATCAGCCTGCATATGTTATATCTTGGTGTGATTATAGACACTAATTGTCCAGAATGATAGATATGGTCTTGTTCAGAACACAGACACTTACGTGGCAAACTTCACTGCAGACCAGACTTGTGTTGCGTACATCCGTCATACATTTCCTTTAATAATTGACTCCGCTTGGGGAGGTCGCACGTCGGACAGAAGACCCAAGCTGTAGAATGATCACTCATTCAATTAGCAATCATCCGGAGGAAATCGAAACAAATTCCTTTTTTTCCCTGAATATACAAACAAAATTGCCCGATTATATTATTAATGAACAGAAGATGTATATCCAAAGACAGTATACAAATTTCAGTGACAGTTACAAATCTAATACAAAACCGTTCCTTCAAATTAATAGCTAAATAATCTTCCCTCAAATAGATATTCCATGATTTTCTGTAATATTTTTAAATTCCATAATTTATATGAAATTTTTCTTGGTTAATTTCCTTCATGATGAGCACCCCGTGATTATAGTGCTATATGGTCAAAGAGAATACACCTCGCCTCACAACCATAAAGATGTTTTCAGCCAATTTTTGGACAGAACTCGCCACACCAACACATCTTGATATTCTGTGCTGCTGGAGTATCGGTGAGTTTTGGCCTTTCTACAACCAATTTCCTGCACACTGCATGCTAAATGGATCAAGTGACCTCAAAAGGTAACTAGACAAATCAAGTTTGCATGGAACCAAATGTTTACATATTTTTACAAATTTCCGATGGTCGTCTTTCGTGTCGTATTTAAATATTTAGTTTACACTGCAAAAATACCCATCCGTTGGTGTACTCGATCGGTTCTGGTAAACACGAAAGAAGTTAAGAATTGTTTGGAAAACTAAATTTTATTATTATGATACATTCATTGGTACACGTTTATGTAATAAGCACCTCGATGTCTTACTGACGTTCGAGGACACTGAATGGCCTAAATTGTGCCAGTGTGTCGTTAAACATTCGTATATCCATCCATCGATGTCTTACTGCCAGTTTGCATAGATGTTTACTCTATAGAGAATTTTGAGTTGGAAACATTTTCTCGCAGATATCAACATCTGGCAGCAATCTTTTGCAGACTAAAGGATATCAAATGGCAATAACGTTATAGTAAGAACAAAAAAACAAACAGTTCACAATAACTGAGGTTTATGAAGATTATGTAGATAGCTTTGGGTGTGAAAATGATAAGCTTCATATGGCCTACATTGTCAAATCCGTATAAACCAGCTGCGCACAACACAGCTGGCAACCCGAACGGCGAGGAATTATTTATTATAAGATTGAATCTAATAAAAAAATTAAAATCGAAAACGTATCTCCCAAATCAGGCCTTAGGGTAGTAATGCAATGTAGGGTGTCCACTTTTGGATTTGGTTTGGTAAAAGTAAGGTTTCAGACTATCCTGGGCGAGTCTGGGAGTTCCTCTGGTGGCTGGCGTCCATTGGTCGAGTCTGGGAGTTCCTCTGGTGGCTGGCGTCCATTGGTCGAGTCTGGGAGTTCCTCTTGGTGGCTGGCGTCCATTGCTCGAGTCTGGGAGTTCCTCTGGTGGCTGGCGTCCATTGGTCGAGTCTGGGAGTTCCTCTTTGGTGGCTGGCGTCCATTGGTCGAGTCTGGGAGTTCCTCTTTGGTGGCTGGCGTCCATTGGTCGAGTCTGGGAGTTCCTCTTTGCTGGCTGGCGTCCATTGGTCGAGTCTGGGAGTTCCTCTTTGGTGGCTGGCGTCCATTGGTCGAGTCTGGGAGTTCCTCTTTGGTGGCTGGCGTCCATTGGTCGAGTCTGGGAGTTCTTTGGTGGCTGGCGTCCATTGGTCGAGTCTGGGAGTTCCTCTTTGGTGGCTGGCGTCCATTGGTCGAGTCTGGGAGTTCCTCTTTGGTGGCTGGCGTCCATTGGTCGAGTCTGGGAGTTCCTCTTTGGTGGCTGGCGTCCATTGGTCGAGTCTGGGAGTTCCTCTTTGGTGGCTGGCGTCCATTGGTCGAGTCTGGGAGTTCCTCTTTGGTGGCTGGCGTCCATTGGTCGAGTCTGGGAGTTCCTCTTTGGTGGCTGGCGTCCATTGGTCGAGTCTGGGAGTTCCTCTTTGGTGGCTGGCGTCCATTGGTCGAGTCTGGGAGTTACTTTGGTGGCTGGCGTCCATTGGTCGAGTCTGGGAGTTCCTCTTTGGTGGCTGGCGTCCATTGGTCGAGTCTGGGAGTTCCTCTTTGGTGGCTGGCGTCCATTGGTCGAGTCTGGGATTTCCCTTTTGGTGGCTGGCGTCCATTGGTCGAGTCTGGGAGTTCCTCTTTGGTGGCTGGCGTCCATTGGTCGAGTCTGGGAGTTCCTCTTTGGTGGCTGGCGTCCATTGGTCGAGTCTGGGAGTTCCTCTTTGGTGGCTGGCGTCCATTGGTCGAGTCTGGGAGTTCCTCTTTGGTGGCTGGCGTCCATTGGTCGAGTCTGGGAGTTCCTCTTTGGTGGCTGGCGTCCATTGGTCGAGTCTGGGAGTTCCTCTTTGGTGGCTGGCGTCCATTGGTCGAGTCTGGAGTTCCTCTTTGGTGGCTGGCGTCCATTGGTCGAGTCTGGGAGTTCCTCTTTGGTGGCTGGCGTCCATTGGTCGAGTCTGGGAGTTCCTCTTTGGTGGCTGGCGTCCATTGGTATTTTTTTTTGTGCCTTGAGCACCAAGTAATAAATGACGTTTTATTAAAGGGCAGAATCACAAATATCTATTCCATTTTTCTTGCATGCATCCACATTGGTAACATGCCATCCATTTGAATGCGTTGCCAGATAACATTCTGGACCAAAAGCAATGGGATTTGGTGGAAATGGGATCTGAAGCCAGTCTATTTAAATCTGAGTAATCCGGATACAGATAGATAAAAAATTTTAAGAGTACAAACAAAAGCCGGTTATGTGATGATGGATCAGCTGTTGGAAACATTTAAAAACTGGTCAGTCCATTATGAGGTTATAATGTAGAGGATAGTTCAGTGGTCAGAGTGACAAGGTTCTTGGTTTGAATCCACCACAAGCCGTGATGTTAATGCAGAATGATTTATTGAACTAATTATTTGATGTGTATTCATGTGTATTTGTAATGTTACTGTTGAGTTTTAACAACGAAAGCTAAAAGTGGTGAGGGTGCACTGATAAAGCAGTGATAAGAGTGCTATGCTGCAAACTCCAAATAATAACTGTGTTTGTGGAATTTTTACTTGAGATGCCTCTCCACTACATGTCCCAGGTGTAACCGAGGCAAACGAACCACCGACTCACTTGCTCAAAAAGCTAACAATTAAAAAAATTATTTATGATTTCAATCCTTTTTATCAAATTAATATTTTTGGCAGCAGCTAAAAAGTTGTTTAGAATTGGGTATCAGTAATATACAAGCCCAATAAGCGATAGCCTGGGGTCAATACCCAAACTTCAACAAACAAACAATACAAGTTATGATGAGGCTTTCCACAAAGGCCATGGTATGAATTGGACACAAGTGAATATTTTGTTCCTGAATAGTTGTGTAGAACATGAACTCGCAAATGACACATGCAAATGGGATACTCCCTGCATAAATTCCACGTTGAAGCTTTTTCATGGAATGATTGTGCTCGTTTTCAACTTTTAGCAGTTGTAATTTCACGATACAAAGCTGTTCAAGATTTATTTTATAATACAAGTCATTCTAACATCAGGAGAACAAATAGACAATTCAATGATTTCAGGCCAACTTGAGATCAATAATACTGTATAATATTGCACCTTAGAAACAAGAATTCTGATGATCAATTCAGCATGCTTTAATAGTCACTTTTATGAGAAAACAAACTTTATCATCTGTATTTAATCAAAATAAAGGTGATTATTATTTTTATTAAGTTATTTTCATTGGGTATTAAACTGAAAAACATTAAAGAAAATTGGCTCCTTTTCAATTTCACCAATCCCAATTCTGGAAGTCATAATTGTTTAATCCTAATTATGAAGCAAGTGACTGCATCTGCCAAGTCGTCCATCCCACTCACTACAGTAACCCTCTAATCACAAGTGGCTGCATCTGCCAAGCCGTCCATCCAACTCACTAACCCTCCAGTCACAAGACCACCAAGTTGGCAACAAAGATGTTTTGGCTAGAAAATATTTATCTTTATAGCTGACAGTAAACGTATAAAAAGATAACAGTGGGTTTTATAACACACACAGGGATAATATGCAATGGGAAAAACATCTGGTTGATGAAACATGAGTTACCACAAAATGTTCTACTGTTCACCAATAAATAACAGTTAATGAAATGTTAAATCTGAGAGCTGAGAATCTTCACAGTCTTCTAAGTTGTCACCATTTACCATCAAATCTTCATCCGTAATATGAAATGTCAAATCACATGATTCATTATCATTGCATCTCCCCCAATCATGTGACTGCCTCCCATCAACTTGTTGATCACTTGAAGTGGTGCAATCTGTAGGTTGATCACACGACGATTCCTGAACATGGAAAGTCAAAGGTTGTGTCTCTGAATCGGCAGGTTTTTTCCCCAATTGTTTACAACCATAAATAACCTCATTTCTGATCATCTTTAACTTGACAGAAAACTGCTCAACAGCATCGAACACAGACATTTTGTTGTTCACCCGCTTATCCACTTGCGGATCTGAATATTCCTGAGAACTTAAACACCTAGATGATTTCACAGTATTAAGATTTATTGACATTTGATCCATACATGTGGTTTCCTCATTTGATCCTGGATTGCTTAACACACTTGTATCAGGAAACTGTTCCATAAAGAACTTTGATCCTGACTCAGTCCTATTGCTAGTAATTTGTACACACATAATATTGCCAAGTTCATCATGATTACATTCATTCGGTATTAAGTTTTTTTCTTGAAATTGTTCCTTTCTCATTAAAGCTCCCAACACTTTCGACCGACAAACATCTAGTTCACTGTCTGCGGTCGGTCTCATCTTATTCTCATCAGCTCTGATATCCTTCCTACAGCCTATCGGGGATTTTGAACAAACCTGTTCTTCCCAAGCATGTCCAGAACACCTCAGTGATTCTTGCATCCCACTCGTCTCGGTCCATTCCAGTTCGTGATCAGTTTTGGGAGTAGCATTTTCCTTTACAGTCTCAACGTTGACACTACAATCGGTCGGTGGATGATCATGATGTAAATGACTGCCACCTGAAACAAAACGAAACATTGTTATATATTTACAGTCAACAGCTACATCAATCACCTGTATACAGAAGGTAACTCTCTAAATAATAACAAGCTCAGCCACAAGCTCATCTTCCATCTGCATGATATTCCTCAAAAGAAGCATCTACGGTATCAATGATAATTGTGTTGTCGTATAATATATAATGTACACAGATACATTTCTGAGAATCATGCACTTTGTGTGTCAAATTGGCCATCAAACCATTAAATTGGATCATTCTCCCACTTCGTCAATAAACTTTGTTTATAATGAGACATACCATCATCCACTTCTTAATGGTGATGATGATTGATGTTTCATGGCCACTTTTGTGCACTTGGTAGGCTAAATGGGCCGAGCGACCTCCAAAGGTAATGAGGCTAAGTCAAAGCTGAAACACCCATCAGATAGGCCCACGCCGAGATTAGAACACGAGTGGTAGTGATCTGTGATCCAACACGCTACCAACTAGACCATGGAGGCTCCCTCCACTTCTTATTGGAGACATTCTAATTATGTTTAAGTACAAATTATGATTCACAGGAAACCTTTCACAAGAGATCACCATCAGGAAGCAAGCGAGTGACAGTAAGAAAAACTTATATATCACTGATGCAGTACACAAAAGTGATAAATGTTTGACAATAAAGCACTACATCAACAAAGAATAGACACAGGAGACAACTGAAAGACACCAGGAGAAATTTGTCTTCCATAAATGACTTCCCGTTTGGCAAAAGTCATCTCTGTTCAATGAGATCCATCAACAAACAAATCAGTTTGAAGACTTGTCATCATTTATCAAAAAACAGAAACAACAACTGACATCAAATCTATCAATTTTGATGATCTTCTGGTGAATTTGATCAATTTATTTTATTTAGCCTAAACGCTGATTTCATCTGGAACTGTAAACATGCCTCCGTATATTACATATAACAAAGATGATTTAACTTAGATCCCTATGGCCTAGTGGGTAAGAGCGTGGGACTTTCTTACTCATGGTCATACTGGGCTGGAGATCAGAGGTTCGAATCCCGGCTGTGGCATCATAGTAGGAGTTTTTCATCCAACCGAGCGAATATGCCATCTATTGTAAATTCGGAATGGTGAAGCAGTAAATTACAGACCATATGCGTCTCCTTCATTTGAGGTAGCTAAGCCAGGTAAAATAACTGCCATTTCGGCCATTATTATTATTTCAGTCACTGAATAATGCCAAAAAAGACATTTTGACATTTGCCTTAAGAAATCCCATGTTCAATCATTGTCCCATAAACTCCACATCTACAATGTTAGTACAAACGTTTTCCAGATATGCATTTTTCTGCCCAGTAACGCTAATAATAATCAGCTATAAAACTTATATAACATCACAAGTGTAATAAGATAATATGATAATAAAATCCTTAACCAGAATACAACTTACAGTGTTCTTTAACGAAATATTTGTTTAAAGTAGTCTGCTTCGTCTGTTTGATTTCAATTGGCTGCGATGAAAACTGTATCTCGATCAAGGGATTTCGGGGCTTCGCCTTGCCAAACAATGTTCTCAGCTTATTTGTTGCTGTGCACTTTTGCTCTTTCTGCAAAGTCAGAGAAAAGGACATGGATTAATATTGTGCCTGGACTAATATTCTATTACCAGTTATCAGTACCGTTAAACAAATGTATCCCCATAAAACAACACTGAAAATAGTTGTCTTTGATCTTCACAGGAGCACCCATTAAAACGTTAGATCATTCACAGCCACATGCTGGGTTAAATAGGACAAGCAAATTCCAGGAAAAAGAGTTGCAATAAAACAAAGGAATGATCTTCAGACTAACCCTTGATCTACAGATCTGGGGACCAATTACACTTAGTTCATCCATGGAAAAATTACATTACCATGGATGGGATGGAGAGACATCAATTATTGAATATTCAGTAAATGTTTTCACAATTTTAACACTTTTCTACAGATTCTTTAAATGATAACATAACCTTCACCTTTGACAGTCATTGTTATAACTATGATTCTAGTCCTAGTACTGCGAACATAGGATCGAATTATAAATGTACATTTGAAACCTTTTCACCCCGATAACTAAAGATTTACTTTTTTAAACTGAGAATTTTAAAACATTTTAACAAGTGACATGTTTCTCTTTTTGACTCAACAAAATATATTGTAATATTTTCATCATATAAAACAAATTTTAAGAATCTTCCTGGCTCACATTGTGTGGTGGCTGACTAATATTTGACAATCAGGGATGGCAGGTTTTTTACACACAGTGAGCTCGGTGGCCTAGTGGTTATGCACCAGGCACTCGGTGCCAACGGTCACAGGTTCAAACCCAGTAAGAGGTCGAAACCTTTCCAGGGATTAATTTCTCGGCTCACTACATCGTGGGTGGCTGACCACGTTAAATGGCGCTGCCGTCTCCACTGAATTATTTAAAATAAAGGGGGATGATAAAACTCCCCTGAGGACGTAAAACACTCTGGCAGTGACCACCCTCGGGTATTTCGGCTCCATCTTTCCATACTGCTCCCCTGTGAGTGGTGGAGGAGGGGATTTCTCAACCACTCCAACATAGAGGCTGTGCCGAATAAGCGACAGCCCGGGGTTCTCCCCGAACAACAAAGCCTAAAGCCAGGTTTTTACACACTTGTTATTAACATCATTAATTACAGTTTATTATCGTCATGTAAAAAGAATGTTTTTTACACTGACTTTAAAAAAATGCAGCTATAAAATAGTACAAAGAACAAAATAATAACATTTACTACAACACGACTGTAATACATAAATAGCAATTGAGTTAACTGACTAATCCTCATTATGATAAACCAATATCCAGGCTAGTTGACCCTCACTGATGACAACATGGTTGCTTACATGACCCATAGCTCATACAAAGGTGTAAATCTAACTGCAAAGCAATTAGACACCTCCAACAAACGGATACCTATGAAACTGAAAGAACCAAGTTTCATCACCTTGCTGATAAATGTTTTATCTGAAACAATAGTCCCTTGTTTTTTTTATTAATGGACAATTACTGCACAGAACGCTGAAAAACGGGTCAAGCCGACTGATTTGCCATTTCTGGATATCTAATAAATTGTTGGTCAAAAATATGCATTCTTCATTAGGGAGTTGAGGAAGAAAATTTAATTTTTAAATGCAAGTTTCAAACACAACATACTGGAAAGAGCATGCTCCAACAAAGAAAATGACACCAATTGTTTTTAACCTGTCAATCTGTTGATCTTCTTATCTTTTTAATATAATAATTACAAACTTCTATAGCACCAATATCCTCAAAAATAATCGAGCTCAGTGGCGCCACCTAGTACAGGGGCTGGACAAACTCATAGTCCAGGTACAATGCAAAATTCATTAACGAATGGAAACTTAGGAGGGATAAGCGAGTCTGAAAAGGTGAGTTTTCAAATCATGATGGAAAGAAACTATGCTATTTGATGACTTAACATGTTCAGAGAGTGAATTCCAAAGAGTAGGGACAGCAACTGAAAAAGCATCAGTCCGAACATGAGTTTTAACATTGAAAATAGACATTAAGTGAAAACCAGATGAACGGAGCCCTCTGGGCTTGGGTGCTAGAGAAAGCATGGAAAATAGATAGGAATGTTCTCCAGAAGAAAGAGTTTGATAAGCAATGGTATAAAGTTTGAAAATGATGCGAGATTGAACAGGGAGCCAATGAAGTGATTTCAGGAGTGGCACAAAATGTGAAAACCGAGGAGACCGTTTGACAACATCTGGGACAAAGTGAGCATGCACAGATAGGAAAATATCTGACACGAGCATGGTGACAAGTCTAGTCTGTGCTAGTTGGTGCCGTTACGTCAAACTTTGGCACTTCCCTTCCCTGGGATTGATGAAAATGGGGTAGACCATCTGGAACTTTGCAAATGGGGTGTTACCAAACAGTTTGGATAAATATGGGGACAGGGTGAAGTGTTGTTGCTATGCAACATATAAAACAGTGAGATATTATATATATATATATATATATATATATATAACTACAAACTATGGCACTTCCCTTCCCTGGGATTGATGAAAATGGGGTAGACCATCTGGAACTTTGCAAATGGGGTGTTACCAAACAGTTTGGATAAATATGGGGACAGGGTGAAGTTTTGTTGCTATGTAACATATAAAACAGTGAGATATTATATATATATATATATATATATATATATAAATACAAACAAATCGAAGACATAACTGAAATGTAATTTATTGAAAGTACATTTTTCAAATGATTTTATATGAAATACAGGGCTTTGGAAAGCATGCAATCTGGACACTGCAGCCACATTCACTGCAATTTAGGTCAACCACAATAGTGTTCAGTGGTGAATGAACTACTTTTATTTTGTACTTGAACAGAAGTAAGTGTAAGCCTATTCAAAATTACTTGATTAGAACTGAAAGTAAACTTGTAAAACTACTTTCTAAAAGTAAATGAAGCAAAAGTAGAATATAAAATATATTGTAACAAAGTAGTTTATACTTTGTTACGTGACATCCCTGACAGATGATGATGATGATTGATGTTGTACGGCCACTTCTGTGCACAAGATAGGCTAAATGGGCCGAGCGACCTCCAAAGGTAATAAGACAAAGACGAAAAACAACCTTCAGATATGCCCACACCGGGATTCGAACACGGGTGGTAGCAATCTGTGGTCCAACACGCTACCGCTAGACCACGGAGGCGCCCCAACAACCTGACAGTGTTGCTGAACTCATTATCTTCATGATCATCTTAGGTGGCATGATTAGTACCTACCCTTATTAGAAATAAACCACAACAAAGTGTACCTTCTTGGATATCCATTGCTCACATGGTACTTCTGTATGAATAACATGCTGCCTTCCCTTCACTGGTCTCTGCTTAGTTTTTACCATGCTATCAACATAAAATTGGCAGAATGTAAACAGACTTACAAATCATGCAAAGCTATAGAATAGCATATATGTATAATTTATTTTATAACAACATAGTATATACAATGTTGTACAATTATTTTCAGTAGTAATAATTAAGTAGAAATACAGAAAAAGAGAGAAAAAGAACAATAATCGTTCATCCATCTAGACATGGTTTAGCCAGTAGAGATCAAGTCAATCAATAACTGGATCTCTCTAACATCGATATCAATAAAAGGCCGTTTATCCCTGATGAGACATAATTCTTTTAGCATATCACCTTTGTTTTTACAGATTTCATTACAATGAACATATTTTGGCAACAATGGCGTTTCAATTTTACAAAGCTCCCTTTTATTAAAGTTTGACAATAACATCCTTCTATTTTCTGCAATGGCAGATCTTGATGATTTACATAATAATGAACAAAAACGAGTACATTCATTATTACTTTTACTGATGGAATCATAAAAAGATAACAATCTAGACATTAGATCATATTGGACACCATTGCTTTTGACAAGATATCTCAAAAGTCTGCAATGTGTTCTAGGTGACACATTCCACATTTAATTTTAATATCACATGTCCAGTTGGTCAGATCAAAATAAACGCGGACAACTAAAAATAAATAGCGTCAGTGCTTTTAATCACCTCCCAAATTATGTTTACTGTACAGTGAGTGGCTGTAGTTGTGAGCATGCCCACAGACCAACTTTGCACATTTAGTACTCACAAAACTTAGACTGCAGGCAAGTCATTTGTATTTAACTGTTAGTGTTGGTGCCAGGGTTGGCAGGTTTTTTACACAGACGTTATTAACACCGTTAATTAATGGTTATTAATGTCATACAAAAAACAGTTTTGTTTTACTAAAATGATAACAATATAACAATATCTACTACAACATGACTGTATTACATACAATATGTAACACAGCAATTGAGTTAACAGACTAATCCACATTATAACCCAATATCCAGTCTAGTTGACCCCTTCACTAACTACTTAATTATATCTGGCATGTGGGTTATTACTACTTGTATATACAGTAGATAATCTACTAGTCTCAGAATAACCCTCTATCCAATGTTGACACTTACATGTATTGTCATGTTTTTAAGATGTGACAATAACCCAGGTGACATATCAGTGTTAAAATGTGACTTCATTTTGTCTCAGTACAGCAAGCCAGTCTGAATTTAATCTGAAGCAGTGTTACACTTTCTCATGATCATAGTGTTATATCATATTGATACACACCTGCAGGTTGGCTTAAATTGTAAAAAAGATTGAACTAATACTGTGATTATTATTTGATATCCAGCCTTTAGTAATGTATAAAGGTGGAAGGCCACAGAATTCCATATGGGAACATTTTTTACATGTTGCTGTTGGAAATAAGAAATATGCAAAGTGCAAAAGTGTGATCATCAGCAAGCTAATAATGCTTCCAGAATGCAAGTCCACCACACAAAATATTCAATGGATTCAGTTTCATCAGCATCAATTGAGTGAACATTTTCCAACTTTGGAAATATTCACACTAAAGTGCGCAATCTTCTATGCAACAGTAAAGCTTTTAGGCTGGTATTCTGCTATAGGATTCTCAGAGTCAGTGTTGAATTAGACTGTTAACTGTTCAGATGACAATATTCACTTTGTGTGCAGAAGAATGACAAATGTCATTATTTTGCTATATTCTTAGTATTCATGTGTCAAATATTGATTAGTGTGTTAATAAAAAATTCATGTATGTCAAAGACACTATCGCATAAATGTTTTGAATGACATCCATTAAAACTAGCAGAATTGGCTTATAGTTATAATGAATGAGGTTTTTTTTTTTTTTACAGTTTGTTACATTATTTTACAGTTTTTTTTACAGTTATTAACAGTTTTTTACAATGTAATGTAAAAAATTGGTTTTTACAGTAAAAAAAACAACCCTGGTTGGTGCATTAGTCAGGTTTCTACAAGACGACATATATCTCGAGATGCATACACTATTCAGGCATGTGTTATATATCAACAGCGATGTTGTTCTTTGGACATGTAAAATACATAAACATTGTAGAGTTTATTGCCTAAAATAGTACACATTAATCCTAAATAGTAAATAGTCCAGAAAACTAGAATAAACAAACCTACAATTTACTACTCTGTACACTAAATAGAACGATATTTTACAATTAGGCTTAATTTCATACAATGAGATGTCTATGGGGGATTGCCAAGTAACTGATTTTGACAATCTTAGTTTCAACTCAACATTTATATAAATTTTATACTTGGCTGAAATACAAACGCCATAGCTTTCACACAAATTATCTAACTTATATAGCTGTTACATATATTTAAGTTAAACGTTATACATCTTAACAATGTTATCTTGCTTATGTTACCTTTGTACTTACACTTTTATCATTTCCAAGAGAATTACTGGCAATATTTAGACCGTCATTTCCAATTTCACATCGAGTCTTGTGATTATTTGTTAGCGAGTTTGCTCTTACATTTCGAGATCCGGATAATTCTGGATCAAACTGGCCGGGCATTGTCATAACCAGAGAGTTAAAAGATAATGACCGATACGAGCATAACACGCATGACATAACGCACAGCATGACTTACTACCATAATGTATATTAGACATCTCACTAGGTTTGTGCAGCAGTAGTTAGCGTCTTTCTTCATATAATTATGGGAAGGCGAGTAGATCTAACTCAAAGTATTAGTCTAAATCACCGTCATGATAAGTAATTTAAATTTTGGAATTTAAAAAAAGTTCAATGTGATCAATTTTGAACTTTAAACGTAACAACAAGTGTGGCCCTTGACTAAATATCGCATATAGGATGACAACACCAAATTATAAGATTATTGTAACAACAACAACAAACATGGAGTCAATTCAATTCCGGAATTGATGGTCAATTCCAAAACTGAAATTTAGTTACCATTTAATTTTTTAAGGCCCGTTCTAAACATTGAACGGGAGTAAATTCGGAAATAGCAATCAGTTATTACAATTGCTATATGGTGGCGTTGCTGTACTGTGGGCGGAGCTTACTGTATCCAGATTATGTTAATTGGCTAGATTCCCATGTGGGGTGCCATGGACTGTGTATATATATCTTGTGTCATTATAATTTACCAAAATTCAGTGAGCTCCGGTGGCCTAGCAGTTAAGCAGTCGGCACTTGGTGCCAACAGTCACAGGTTCGAACCCCGCAAGAGGTCGAAACTTTTCCAGGGATTAATTTCTCGGCTCACTACATCGTGGGTGGCTGACCACGTTAAATGGCGCTGCCGTCTCCACTGAATTATTTAAAATAAAAGGGGGACGTTAAAAACCCCATGAGGACGTAAAACACTCTGGCAGTGACCACCCTCATGGTATTTCGGCTCAATATTTCCGTACTTCTCCCCTGTGAGTGGTGGGGGAGGAGTTTCTCAACCACTCCAACATAGAGGCTGTGCTGATTAAGCGACAGCCTGGGGATTCTCCCCCGAACAACAAAACCAATTTACCAAAGCTCTGGATCAGTTGGCTCCAGTAGAGCAATACCACCACATGGGAGGTTAAGGTGGACAAAAGTTTCCCTCCCTCCCACCACAAATTTTAGCATTATGATGATTAACTTATACATGTATCTCATTTCTCGTAGTTAGTGTAGGTTAGTTACTCTCTTTATAATACGGTAGAAAAGAAATGTTGTAAACAAAATGTGTCATGAATACAAAGTGTGTACAATTACATAATGTATGTTTGTTAAATAATCGGTCAATTAAGACATTGTACAATATTACACAATTTATATTTGCATATATCAATAATGAGAGTTGGGACATAAGTATTGCGTTTTGTTGAATTTAATTCAGAAATATTTCTTCCATGAAAATCCTACTTGGAATTTAAACTACTTTCTCTCAAAGGTATAGAACAGGTGCATAACATAAATAGAGCTTGGAAAAACCTTTTAAATGACACAAAAACCATCGAGATAGGTAGAGTAATAAGAAAATGAGAGCATTTTCAAATTTGAAAATTGGCCCTAATTTTTGTCATTTAATTACTGCTTAAACAATACAACTTGTGTGACCGAAATTGTGACTTTTTGAAGAAAAACTGATGTATTTTCCTTAATAGTGGGAATTTTGGGATGAAATTTTCAGTGCAAGTAGCTTAACTTGTATGCTGTCCATATAAACTAGTGAAATTGTATTTCGAGGTAATAAAGGGTCATTAAATTAATGAGTAATTAAGGCATAAACCTATAATTGGCCAGATGAAAATCCGTAATATTGAGAATTTAGAGATGAACTTTTCAGTGCAACTAGTTTAAATTGTATGCTGTCTAAGAAAATTAAACTGCATTTCAAATTAATCAAGTGTAATTAAATTAATTACCGTAGGTCCTGGCCATTAACTATAAGCTGAGGATGGTTTCTAGGCCTAAAATATCACGATTTATGGTGTTACCATCCAATAAGCCGACCTAAAAATCTACAGGCTACACTGGGACTGCTAACACTAGATATAGAGGGATCTATTGCCAAGTGAACCCACTGTAACTGTTACCCAGTGAATCATCATTGATTCATTATCATGAAGGTATCAGAACTAGCTCTAGTTACGTTAGACTCTACTACTAGTACTACTAGTGTCTAGTGTAGAAGTTATTTCCTTTATATCGAGATTTAAAAAAAACACTGAGGTAACAATGAAACAATCACTCACAACTTCCCAAATAATAATATTAACTAAACAACACGTACTTTTAGTAGGGTTAACTTCTGAAATTAATGACTACATAGAGTATGATAGACGAGTGTAACTTCTTCCAAACTAATATTTGCCGCTGTCAGAGTGAAGGCATGTGATTGGACGAATGAACTGACAATCTCCGAGCTAATTACCACAACGAAAACTTGTTGCCACTACACATAAAGAAAAGGAAAGACAATCAATTTAAATAAGTCTGGTGTTTATATTGATTGTCTTTCGTCCCATGATCCATGATCGTGAAACAGAGATAGCCCAGGAAAGCGAAAACACTTATTTCCCGTGTGATCCCTTTTATTGAATGGTTGTTTACACCTCCTCCATCATCACTCATAGACTGATAGAGAAAGATGGAGAGTACGGAAAGATGGAGCCGAAATACCTTGAGTTGAGGGTGATCACTGCCAGTGTTTTACGTCCTCAGGGGGGTCTTTCATGTCCCCCTTTGTTTTAATCAATTCAGTGGATACGGCAGCGGTATTTAACGTGGTCAGCCACCCACGATGTTGTGAACAGAGAAATAAATCCCTGGAAAAGTTTCGACCTCTTGGTGGGACCGACCCTGTCACCCTTGGCACAAAGTGCCAGCTATAGTATAGGTGCTTATATTAACCCTAGACCACCGGTGTGTGTGTGCGCGCACGCGCGCGCGCGCGTGTGTGTGTGTGTGTGTGTGTTTTAGCCGTGTGGAACAAGAAAATGGCACAAGCATGAATTCAAATTCTGGACCATTCTTCAGGTGACTAAATCCAGAGTGGTGACTTTTCATGCTGAGACATGTGTAATATCTCACCAGTCTCTAAGCTGCCAAGCAAAAACATGCATCAAGCAACATATAATATACAAACTTTATAACGCAAAAGTCAGTTTGCACAACGGACAGGCTTCATGACGCGACTACTATTAAAACTGATAGCTTAATTGCTATTAAAAGACTGACGTCATAGCTGTACTGTTAAAGCTATATGTTAACATTTTAAACCAGATCTTATCGTCTGCTATTCAAACTTTTGTTATAATAACGTTATTAAATATTATTTATGACAAGCAGACTAGAGCTAGCCTTGAATGCCATAGCACAAACTGGACATAACTGGACCTAGGAAAGATAATTATATTTCCATATACTATGCCAAGATGAATTTAATATGTAACTAAAGTTGTTATATAAAACACACCATAAACAATTATATAGTATTTCCTGTATCAATCTTGTATATTAATTGCTGAAAGAATGTCATTCTCTACCCATTACAGGGACAAGATGAAGCCGTAATATTTACCATGATGGTATTGCCACTGCTATATCAGGTAGTATATGTACTCATATAGCACCCGTGCACTATTACTACAGATCGAGTTTTTTACAGAATAATATAGTACACACCCCGGGCCGAGTTATCCTATAGGCTAGTATAGACGGTAGCCTAGGGGCCCTAAAGCCTAGAGACATGCTAAAAGAATTTCAAATATAATTTTCTTTTGAAAAATGAGCATAATATTTTGCTATTTTTCATTGCTGAATAATTCATTTAACCGAAAATAAAATTCAGTCTTAAAGGTGACGGGAAAAGAAATTTCACATTTCGAAGTAAATATAACGTAACAAATAATTATTGTATTCCCTATCAGATGCACTACCACACTCAAAACAATTCTAACCACCAGCTATCATATTTCCAAGAAAATGTTCCCTAAATCCATTGCTAGTGTGTACTACGCCCACTCGGGATGATTGTGTGACGTCATCTTTGACAAATATCACGTAGTGCCACAGCTTTGTTTATAAGCGTCTTGAAATATTAATTGTCTGTCAGATTCCGACGAAAGTTATGACATTCTTAGTCTATAGATATATCAAGCCCTACAGCTTTGAACCACTCGCGAAAAGGGATCAGAGGCAGTATTAATTGTGAGTAATTAGCTCCAACAAGTACAGACGAAGTGGATCAAGAGCAGCCACCTGTGCCACCGACACACGGCCCCAGTCCACAACAAGAGTTGGATTGTTGTGTATTTGTTTATGTTAGTATTAGCTTAATTGATAACACTGAGCCTGAATGCATATATTTCCCTCTTCCTGTCACATAACTTCATTCCAAATAAAGTTATATTTGTCGATACACGGGAGCCCGCGGTGGATGCATATGTGGTCTATACAAGAATGTGGTGCCCTCGGTGGAACACCTACTATTTTAACAGTTTATTTGTTTAGTGGGGTCAACAATACACAGCCATAAGAAGCTTTGAGTAGGCCTAAGTATTTTAGTTTTGCGAATAAGTGAAATTTTCTTATTCATAAATGCGTGAATTGATGAATATCCAATAGTTTTCTCCCAAGATTACCCTATTATCGCTTATATATACCCGTTTTCTATTCAGTTTCTCCATCAAACTGCTGATTCGTTTGGGCTTAGCATCACCCAGTTTGTCGAAGGTGGCTGGAATGGCATCTTCTGTAAGCCTGACACTCTTCATGTCATACCCAATTGATCGTATAGCATAGACGGCGAAATAACAAATACCCGTTCCTCAAACTGTCTCCAGCAGAACTTGCTGTGGCAAGTTGGCTTCCACTGCACTCTGTTCATGTTTCGCAGCCAATCACGCAGATGGGTCTTGTTTTTGGGGGAATGAATGCATACCCCATCCATTGGCAGACCCATTTGCACAATTGTGTGCGGCACAATACACCATTTTATACGTTTAACAAAGACAACATAGAATACGTAACACGTACAGATTAAACAAGGCTACGGCGAGTGTTTTGCGTCTATGTTTGTCAAACATGACGTCACATTCCGAAGTTTTCCGAATATTCTCGATTAAAGCTGTGGCATATTTGTCCATGTGAGATGCTAACAAAGCAAGTTTTAAAACCACTGTAACTTTATTTCTAGGAAAAAATGAAAATATATCGCTTATTGAAATTGATTTTAATAAATAACACTGACATTTTTACTAATTTGGGTAACTTTTTCCTGTGACCCTGAAAAGATGAGTGGCCCCTGTTTGAGGGCCCTTATTTGAGATAAACGGCCAATGTTTAAAACCTTTTATCTGAGATAATGTTCCCCTGTTTGAAGACCTTTATTTGATATAAGGGCCCCTGTTTGAAGACCTTAATTTGATATAAGGGACAATCAAAAGGTTAATCAGGTTCCGCACACACCATAGAGTATTTTATGTACTCGTAGTATACATCTATATAAATAAAAGCGAAAGTGTTTGTTTGTCTGTCTGTTTATTTATCCGCCAAAAAGAATATGACATTGGTAATTTAAAATCCGCGCGAAGCGGAACTTTAAAACTTATTATTACTTCATAGAGCTGGCTACGAACCCATAGCACACACAACAGAGTGTTTTATGTACAATTATCACACAACATTACCGCAGGGTGTTTTAATTGATGATAGAATAGACCATATATATTGTTATCACCTCCCCCCAGTCTCATATGTTATCACTGCATCGTAATTATATAATTACTACAAACGCTACGGCAGTAATTCATATGCATCCCCATGTTTCAGCCATCGACTAATACAATGTCTTAAAGGCCATTTCAATCACCAGCAATATAAGTCAACGAGTCAAGTAAGACATCATATACAGAGACATATTAACCATCAACTAGATGTCTCATGTCATTAGTCGAACAGACAGCTGCTATAATTATAATTGCATCCACTTATAGAGCACTTTTGAAGAAGATTCGTCACCTTTACTGATGAAAAATTAAGAAGAAGACGAAACATTACTGGCTAATTATCAATATCTCCATTTCGAGATTGACACATCCAAAATGATGAACACACCTACATAACCACGTACTTCCATCAATATTTTAATCGTTCTCGTCAATGGAGAATAATTCCCACATAAAGACGGTGCCTGTTTGTTGTGCGTGTGATGCTGACGTAACATTCTCGGTGACCGGTCAAAACACCTTCCGGTCAAAATACCCTCAGTCAAAACCCTCTCCGGTCAAAACCCCTATTTAGAAAATAAATCCGAATTTCTTATAACTGTTATGTTATATGAAAAATCAAAATAATTAATGCCAAAAATATAAATTATTGGAACTTATTCACGCTTGCATATGGTATAATTTATTTGTATAGAATTTCATATAATTGCATAGGTCACAGTTCATTAGATTACATTTAGATCTACTTCTATCTGATGCATTGTCCGA
This sequence comes from Paralvinella palmiformis, assembly GCA_025642065.1. NCBI lineage: Eukaryota > Metazoa > Annelida > Polychaeta > Terebellida > Alvinellidae > Paralvinella > Paralvinella palmiformis. Next base: position 406,421 of record JAODUP010000271.1, read on the forward strand.
TGTCTTTGAATGGATCTTCCATTGACTTAACAGGGTCGCCTCCGTGGTCTAGCGGTAGCGTGTTGGACTACAGATCACTACCACCCGTGTTCGAATCTCGGCGTGGGTATATCTGAAGGTTGTTTCGCCTTTGGAGGTCGCTCGGCCCATTTAGCCTACCACGTGCACAAAAGTGGCCGTAAAACATCAATCATCATCAATCATCATCATCATCCATTGACTTAACACCATCTCGGGGGGGGGGGGGGATGCATAATTAATGAGCTCGGATTCCAGTCTGACAGTAGTACGACGCACACGTTTTGCTGGGTTACTTACCATTGTTGTTTCGCAGTAACAGTGTGTATGTCATTGGCTGGTCTCTTCGAAGACTGTCTATGTATCGCCAGATGATTGGTTGAGCATATCCGCTAAGTTTGGCAAAGGCATTATTCCAGCGTTCACATATTTTGTTCGTTCGAGATCCATTCAATAGTGTGATGTCATGGACATTCAAGAGTTCTGGAGCAAAGGTTGGAGGGGATCGACGAATCCCGATGGGTGAGACATTGCCGTCTGATTGTGGGTACTGGATACGGCGAAACTGACCAGAGATATATGTGTTATCGAAGTAGTCGATTAGTGGTTCGAGTACCATCGGGTGTGTTTTCCCTCAGGTAGTTACTGGATTCCGGAAATAACATCATCTATTGTCAAAAATGCCAAAACGACCAACATCCCACAGAAAAACGTTACGTCGTCGTTCTACCAATTCAGATATACAAGTCACAGACTTTGAATCCATGTGTTCTACGTCAGGTAATAGAAGCAGCAGTGACTTTTGGTGTATGGGCCGAACATTGAACTAAGAGCGTTGATGATGGATAACTCGTAGTCGATGATCACAGTCGATTGATCTGATTGAAAACTCAGCTCCTGACAACTATTCTGGATGGATTGTAGCAGTTCATCATACGTGGATTGGCTTTTGTTGGATATATGTTGATTGATGTTTGATGTTTTACTGCCACTTTTGTGCACATGGCAGGCTAAATGGGCCGGGTGACCTCCAATGGATAATTAGACGAAATGAAAGATCAAACACCCTTCAGACATGTTCACCCCAAAATTTGAACGCAGGTGGTTGAGATCTGTGGCCAACCACGCTACCAGTTAGACCACGGAGGCGCCTGTCTTGTTGGAAAGAAATGCACAGACACAGCAGATCGACGAATCTCCGCGTGGCGCACGAATGACATCCATATACCAGACATCCGAACGAGGCAGATGCGTTAGTCCCTCATCAGTCCCAAACATAGTCATACGACTGGATGAGTCCACGCGCATTTCTCATAGATCAAACAATTATGTGGATCGTTAGCTCCAATCGAATACAGTGATTGCGGATTTTGGGCAAGATGGTTGGCATATGGTACGTTTGACAATTTCGTGGTTGTCTAGAGCAGCACGAATCTCAGTTGTAGCAGTTGCCGTAGTTTCCACGAGTATCTGGGTTGGCGTACCCAGTGATGTACCACTTTTGTTCTTCATCGTGCTTTTCAGCCTACTAGCTGCGACAGAGTCGGGATTGGAATCATGAGTGTGTGGGACAGTGCCTATCTCTGTCAGGATCTCGATACCCGTGGTCACTTCTCCCTTGCAGGAAAAGGAAGCCCTGTTGGAGCATTCCCATCGGATAGCAGACTTAGACTTGTTGTTTTTGATGTACATAAATCCTTTGTGCAGAAGCTTTTGATCGCCTTTATGATTTGTATAACTTCCATGGTTGTCATAAGAATGAATGATTCATTGACCAGACCCTAACCATATTTATAGTACCCCATGTGACACTTGCTACACATATTTTCATGATATTCAAAATGAACTGCCCATTTATTTGATCATGGATTCACTGAAGGCTTCCCGATTACATTATCCCTTCAGTAGCTAAGATCTAACAATTTATAAATATTACTAATTACTATCAAGTTCATTGTATTATCTTTTAATATTTAAGGATTTTTCCAAGGCTTCCCGATTACACAAATCTCTTCAGTGGCTCTAAGATCAAACATAAGAGAGAGTTAACTTTGACCATTTATTCCAGGGGGCTTTGACGGAGAGGGTTTTGACCGGAGGGGGATTTGACCTGGATTCAACATTTTCATGTTATCAAAGACTCACATGAGAGATGACTGTTTTAAGGATGAGCTCTTAATTGTTGCTGAAATGTTGTTGTTTTATGGCTACTTTTGTGAACAGTGTTCAGGCTAAATAGGCCTGAGTGACCTCCAAAGGTAATGAGAAGTGAAAGATGCTTTAACAGTAACAATTATCTAAAAATGAAATTATAAAAATTCAGAGAGAAAGAGGGAGAGAGAGATGATGATGATAATAATGATGACGATTGATGTTTTACGGCCACGTTTGTGCATATGGTAGGCTAAATGGGCCGAGCGACCTCAAAGGTAATGAAGCGAAGTAAAAAATGAAAGACCTTTCAGATATTTTCCCAGGCTGAGATTCGAACTAAGGTGGTAACGATCTGTGGCCTAACGCGCTACCAACTAGACCAGAGGTGTCCCAGAGAGATAGAAGATAGATAGATAGATAGAGATAGAGAAGAGAGTACTGTACGCTGTCTATTTATTAGACATTAACAAATCATAAACACCGACAAAGGATGCTACAAGAACAAAGGACGCTAATAATTACAATTTATGATATACTGTATTATGATCATAAATATCTCAATAGGGATGAAGGATGATTTTTATTTTTAAAAGATAAACTATACAAACTATATATATATATCACTTGAACGAACGGCCTTTCAAAAAAAGAAACACATTGGTGCAAGAATTATGTTTCTATCTAATATATGAAAGAGTTATCACAAAACAATCCACAGATATCAATGCTATGTTTCCTATTTTCATGTAAAGGCCAATTTTATACGAAATAACATTACCTTTTATTTGGCAATGCTATAGAGATATATATCAAATTATTTTAATATATTATTTATTCCTGAATTATTATAACAATGAGATTTGGCAAAGCCCTTTTCTGAAACCGAAGAGTGAAGATCCGCATCCCATGTCATCAAAATAGATAATGACGCCACCAATCATAAATACACCAACCTGCAACAAATATTTTGAGGAAATTCATCACAATAATATTACTAATAAGCATATAAACGAACAAAACAAATGAACGAAAAACATATATAAATTCAAAATGAAGCAAAATAACATCAAACACCATGAACGCACACCAAACATAGTAAAATCTCAGCAAACAAATCAACAGTCTAAAAGCTGCAAAAATTAAATTATGCAAAGTGCATCAAATGACGAAAACAAACATACATCTAATGATGTAAATATGCAAAACATGCTGCGACAATGTTTGAACCAAAATAAAACTTAATAAAAAAAAATTACCGTTATACAATTAATTCTTGGCACTATTGTTGAGATACATTTGGATTTTATCTATTTTGTAGAATTTGTTTTCAATATTTTCTAGCCACAATACCCTATTATTAAGTGCTTATGACAAGCGATTATACATAAACAACACATTAAATAATGATTGATTATATGCATAATCAATATATATATATATATATATATATATATATATATATACGTATGACTACAGTACTATATTTATATACACAAGATTATGAGTGGGCGATAATATAGGAATGTCACCCCGCGATTTGTCAGCAAAAATCATTAGTTAAGAAAAGGGAATGCGTACAAATGTACTGTGCAATAATTGCTTCATTTAACAATATATGTATTTAAAAGTGATTAAAGTATTAATTTATAACTTTCTCGAGCTTTCTCCAATGGCCAATTTTGATTTCTTTAATAATAACATTATATCAAACAGATTATTATTATTTGCCAATTGTATATCCTAAAAGTTGAAAAATCCAAACAAGATTTATATCTATATAATGACCGAGACCTTGGGCATTTAAAAACCGAGGGAATTGGCATGAATTGCACGAGATGACTGTCACAAGTCGGCACCAAGCGGTTTTTAAAAGGCATGTATAGAGTTAATAACGGCGTCACCTTTTTAGGTATTTTGTCATTTGGCAATTGTGACACCTGAGATTGCGAACCGAAATTAATATTTTCACATCATTAAAACACATCTCATCATCTTTCCATTGATATGATAAACATGCATACAACCTCATTTATAGTCAATGATATTAGGTACTGAATTAGGAGTGTTTAACATGGTAGCAGATAGGCAGAGGCCCATATTCTAATCGCCCGTAATTTAATTCAAGTAGATTTAGTTGTTAATAATAATAATACTAATAATAATAGTTATAATAATAAAATGTAGATTAATCAAGCGATAGATCCAAAGGCGTAGTTTGGTAAACCTTTATCATAACATACAGCGTATATGACCGAATATTATAGAAATATAAATTTATACACATTAGATACATCAGTTAAGCTAACATAAAAAGTCAAAAATAAAGTTTTATACATCTGTATATTTAACGAACACACACACACACAAAAAGAGTGAGAGGGGGGGAATGGATATTCCAGATATTTGAAATGGGTTACATAATATTTAAAATAATTATAGTTGAGGCATACTCTCATCAGAGAGAAGAGATTATTATATATTTTATCTAATATAAAACCCCAACAAATACTAAATTATTATTTTGAAATATTTCAAATTAAACGCAATGCACAAAATAGACGCAACATTTGGTGATAGAGCAAACGACAGTGAATTTCCACATCACCATCTTGTTGTCTACTGTCGCTGAGCCAGGGCTATGAGCTCGTACTCATTAAACCACTTCTTGTAGCAAGGTTTTTCTAGCACCTTCAGAGTTTTTTGCGTCATTTCATGTTTTAGACCAAAGATGACGTACTTGATGAGGAACGATTCCCTTTGTAATGTTCGTAAGCGTTTTTCGTCTGTTTCGCGTCCTCGTAGGCGACGCCTTGGTTGTGTCGGATTCGAGCAGACAACAAGTGAAACCGGCCATAGATCTGAGTACACTTCGCCCACGCTTCTTCATAAAGCTGAATCGAGGTATAAAGGTTATCGGGTATTAATCAGACTTGGTCTGTTTGTTGGTGAACTGGTAACACAACAATTGTTAATTACTGGTAATTCACAGACGATCGAGGCTGCAGTAATTACCTTCATCTGTTCCCGTTTCGCTTCCGCCATTTGGCTACAGCCCTAAGTCATGATTGCTTCAGCCATAGATCCGTGATCTTGTAGCTGGAATTGGTGATTTTAACCCAAAGTTTAAATGACGATCACAACATATATAGACTCTTGGGACTCAATCATGTCTAAAGTTGTTTTACTATTTGTAACAGAAAAGATTTTATATACAACAAATATATCCAGTTGATCATTCACGACATTCAACGAATCTAGATGAACTTTGCCGAAGATGACGTCACTTATGGGAATACCCTCTAACGGCATTTCTCTATTTAAACTTCTCCCACCACTTTATTTTACATAATAATTTTTATGCTTTTTATAAATCCCGTAGCTTATTGTTTTCACGTACGTGAATTTCGAAGATACTGTCCCAGCCTAGAAATTCCCCCCGTGATCATAATTTGCATATAAGCATAAACAAAACGCCTCGGAACGGAAATGACCACAGCGATGCGAGGCCAATGAACGTTAAACCACAAAGAAAAGAAGAAAATACACATACACAAACATAAATATGTTTTGGTAATTTGGTGGCGACTTCATGCGTAAATTGTATAGTGTGCTTGCTCTTAGAAGCAAGCAAGCAAACAAACAAACAGCTGCACATCCATAAAACAGACTGTTTAGTGAAGTGGTGTGGTGTGTTTACCTCGTTGAAAATGATCTCGGACTCTTCGATAGTTTTCAGACATTCAGATAACGGATCTTTGACAATCTTTCTATTTCCAATTTGATCCAATTGAGTGAACGAAAATGATTGCAGCAACTTCAACTTTCCTAGCTTTATGTTAAAAACAACAAAAACATCGTTTTAATTATGATTTAACTGTTTATGAGGGAAATCGTTTTATTGGAGTTAAGCCAATAAATCATAATATGTATTTTTTATTTTAAATAAATATATATATATATATATATATATATAATACCTGCATTTGATTTTGGTTCGATGAATTCGATGTCTTGCTCAGTAAACGAGTGGCATCCTTACAGTAATCGATGCATCGTAATATATTAGGGGTCTGAGTCTGACCCACCTTTATGTCGATCTTCGCCAGCTGAAAAACAAAATATAAAGAAACATCTGCGACAGTGAGCTCCGGTGGCCTAGTGGTTAAGCACCCGGCACTTAGTGCCAACGGTCGCAGGTTCGAACCCCGTAAGAGGTCGAAACTTTTCCAGGGATTAATTTCTCGGCTCACTACATCGTGGGTGGCTGACCACGTTAAATGGCGCTGCCGTCTCCACTGAATTATTTAAAAATAAAGGGGGACGCTAAAAACCCCCTGAGGACGTAAAACACTCTGGCAGTGACCACCCTCAGGGTATTTCGGTTCCATCTTTCCGTACTGCTCCCCTGTGAGTGGTGGGGGGAGGAGGTTTCTCAACCACTCCAACACAGGGGCTGTGCTGATTAAGCGACAGCCTGGGGAATCTCCCCGAACAACAAAACCAACATCTGCGAGTTGCTATAACGAGATATACAGACTTTGGTGAACGGTTAAGTACCACCATATTAATGTTGGCATAAACTTAATAAAAACTCCCCAACAGTAGCACAGTAAATCCTCCTTGGAATAAAAAAAGAAGAAAAATGTCGAAAGGTAGATATTAAATACAGCCTCTGAAGAAAATATTTAAAATCTTCACTGGTTCATTGTACTTCAGTCATCTTATTACTTTATAACATCGCATCTAAGGATATTCTAAAACTTCAGTGTGTTCAGAACTCCTCAGCTAAGATTGTTACACTTTTCCCTCGATTTTCTTCTTCTGTCCCACTTCTGAAATCTCTTCACCTGCTCCCTGTTCAATCTCGTATCATTTTCAAACTCTGTACCATTGCCTATAAAACTCTTTCTATCACCCAAGCCCAGAGAGCTCCGTTCATCTGGTTTTCACTTGTTGTCTTTTCCCAGGGTTAAACCTCACGCTGTTGTGGTTTCTACTCTTTGGAATTCACTCCCTGAACATGTTACCGGCAAGTCATCAAAGTGCATAATTTCTTTCCGTCACCATTTGTAAACTCACCTTTTCAGACTCGCTTATCCTTCCTAAGTTTCTTAATTTTCAACTCCATCTATTCATTTGTTCATGAATTTTGCATTGTACCCGGACTATGAGTTTTCCCAACTCCTGGACTAGGTGCGCCACTGAGCTCGATTCTTTTCGAGGATATTGGCCCAATAGAAGTTTGAAATTATTATTATTTCACGAAACTGTTGCTGCCACAGAAAAACTTACGGCTGTCGATGTGATTTATGTTCTGACATCAGATGAACGAGAGAGAGAGAGAGAGTTTCAAATATTTAATGAGTGTCTGACCTATACTAACCTGATGGTGTATGGTTGCTAAGACGGTGTATATACTTGCTAGTCGCTGATCATGGTCTCTAAGTTGAGGAAGTTCTTCGTTTTCTAAAGCCACAGCTTTGTCTGCCACTTCTAAGGCGTCGCTATTATAGCTCGATTGGCTTCTGAAAGCGTCGGTATTCGACGAAGCGAAAATAATACAATATGCAATTCAGATAAATTATACGGCTTCACATAAACATATCTTATTAAACGATATAGGAACTTTATAGCTGTGCAAAAGTATATGTTGCTATTTTACGACCACGTTTGTGCACATGACAGGCTAAATGGGCCGAGCGACATCCAAAAGTAATGAGGCGAAGTGAGAGATGAAACACCCTTCTGAGATAAGCTAAACGCGATTATTTCAAAGGATTAGATATTTTAATACAAATAGTATAAATTATTACAGAGCTAAAGTATTGATTATAGAGAATGTAAAATTATAGCTGATACAACATATTATCAAAGATTGTTTGCAGAAAGTGTGAATAATAGAATGTGGTTTATTTAGTTTTTATTAAAACTGCGTTCGCTGGTTTTCGTGATTCTTTTATTAAAAAATGTACATTCCAGCTGGGTACAGTACATTAACTTAACAATCCAATTAATAAATGTTTCAGCTGACGGCCGATAACAGAAATTGGTGGAAATAATCAACTGAACATTGGTAAGTCATCTCAGAACCAATATGTATACTTTGTTCAGTGAAGAACGGGAAATGTTGTGAGCTTCATTGTTTTTCCATAGTGAGGGAGTGAGAGAGATCTTACATCTAACTTGTATTTTATCATTCGATATGTCATTCATCCGATACCTAAGGACACTTCTAATACACGATACATATACTTACAATAATGTGGCCACCTGTAACAGCCTATTTCCAAACACATCCCGTTTTGTTCCATCTCTTTCCATTTTTACTAATTTGTCCCTGTAGCAGTTCTTCATCCTTTCCAGCTGCACATCGCCACACTGATGAAAGAACAAGGACCAAATAATTGTAATTTGGGTTTTTCAATGCCTCACGCTTGTAAACATTTCGTCGAATATCTATCAACCATCAAACGGAAAGATAAGATGTAATAATCTTGACCCAGGATTCTCAGATAAAAACTCCGCATGTCCTGATAATCATGTGAATAAAAAGAAATTATTTCCAGAACATTTTCTTTTCATTCCCATATTTCGTGTATTTCTCGCGATTTGACCACGATACTAAAGTCAGCAAAATGTGAATAAGAACAAGGGTAGGCCCTATTTAGTACTTTATATAGATAACACATTTGCATATTTTGACATTCACAAATTATTCATTCATCATGCCATATATTTCTGTTTGCAGTTAACCTAATTATGCTAATTAAGTAGACGTTCTCATCGTGTTTTGATTAGACTGTTCTGTGATCTGTATCCAGATGTACAGAAGTTCCTAGTTGCAGTCCACTTAATGAAACAAATAAGTAGACGTATGTACTAAATCGACAGTTTGTGTACGCAAACATGTGTACATAATGTACGCATTGTTAATTGATATCAGACTAGATTGGATGCACAACTTTTTACTCGCAGCCACAATAATCGGACAGCTCCAGTTTAAACTAAGGGTGCATAGAAAATGAATATTCATGAGCGGGTCATTCGAAAATCTCTAGACGAGTCTCGCTTTCAACTCGGATAATAACGTTATAGAACGCTATCCCATTTAAATAAACATCGAGATGAGCACACAATTGTTGTCTAAATCGAGAAACCAACTTCCGAGTATTCAATGGATTAGAAATTGCAACACTTAAACGCCATACAAATATTCCCAAAACTATTTCTTCACAGCAATGTCCTCACTAATGTCAGGATATAAGATGAAGATTGATTCACTGAGCCAATAAAGATTTATTAGACTATACAATAATTGTCATATTTACACACACACGCATACACACACACACACACACACACACACAAAGTATGATATGTAGAAATACACTCATCCTGTATCGGCAGAGAAAATGGAAATATATATGTATATTATCTACTTTTGATCCAGAAGCTAGTGAAACAACTTACTGTTCTCCAGTAATCGAATAACGTAGTACTGAGTTCTGGATCTAGAAGTTCATCCAGCACCTCAAATTCGGAGAGGAATTCCTCGAGTCTTTTTGTTTCCTTTAGCGCAATCAGATGGTACGGCAACTCCTACATCATGACATGGGATTGTAAACGCGGTAACAACATTAAGTCTAGCGTTTCAGTATGTTAGGATGATGATGATTGATGTTTTACGGCCACTTTTGTGCACAAGGTAGGCTAAATGGGCCGAGCGACTTCCAAAGGTAATGAGACGAAGTGAAAGACGAAACAACCTTCAGATATGCCCACGCCGGGATTCGAACACGGGTGGTAGTGATCTGTGGTCCAACACGCTACCGCTAGACCACGGAGGCGCCAGTATGTTAGGTGTGCTGTATGTATTCAACATCAAGCCGTTATGTAGCTGGAAATGACTTGGTTGTAGCTACTTTTACCGTTAATTACCTTTTGGGATTTCCTCTACCTCCAGGTAAAGGATGACATCAAATTACCTGTGTTTGTTGTCATATATCCAAGGAGTAATCAGCGCTGAAGCTAAACGACTCACTAACGTGCTCACCATCTAAAACATCCTCACCCATTCATTCACTCACTCACCACCAAAAACACCCTCACCCAATCACCACCCAAAGCACGCCCATCCATTCACTAACTCACTCACTCACTCACTCACTCACTCACTCACTCACTCACCTCTACTTTTCTGTAGTTTGTCGAACAACTCCAGAAGTAAGAAGCCAGTCTTTTGTGCCATTTTTTCATCTCTCCGTCGTATCTCTCACTGCCTTGATCCAAAAATCTAGCCGACACGATTAACATTATTGGATTAATTGATACTGATTGATACAGCCTGTGCCTATATTTATCATTACTCAGTCTATAACGACGTCTAAGACTTACGTTTTTCTCACCGCTTTACTCATCGAGCGATGGTAGAAGTCGAGTCGCCCTTCGCTCAAGCCGCCAAAGGGTCTCAGAAATGTCCTCAATGCCCTTTCCACCAAACACCATATGAAGGGCGGCAAACGGGCGAATTTAGATCTGTTTGTGGAGGAACTGTCCTCCCTTCCTGGAGAAACAACAACCACGATGATAACAACAACAACAACATCATTATCATCAATAACAACAATAACAACGACATTTAGCTCTTTGGATGATACATCATTATCAGGCCCCATCAATGGGTGTCAGTGTTTTTTATCCGTTTTACATTAGCGGTCACATCCGTAACGACAAACTTCGGTACGAGTCGGGTTCGAATCCAGAAGCTAGAGGTTTTTTAGCACCGTGCTCTATCCACTGGACAATCGGGTACCATTGTTTTAAATTAATAATTAATAACGCCGTGTTGGATGGTTCTGTTTGAACTATTGGTATCCATATGAGGTATCTAACTTGGGCATTGTGGTTTAAAACGTCATTCCGGAAGGTATCTTTAAACAGCTGCCAGAACATAAAGCAGGTAACAGACATATCATCAGTTAACAGTTCGACTCTTCTTCTTTATTGAACGTGTCGGTAGAATTTTGATAAAGTGAAAAGTGTAAATAGAGTTAGCAATTTGTTTAATTTTCACCACCTTTTTTAAAATTTAAATCCGAAAATCAGAATTGAATTTTTTTATTGGAAGTTTAAAATGATCTTAATCTTCCACCCATCTGAATTAAAACAAACAAGTATCTCTTAATATAATCTTAACCATAGACTTGGGGAATTAATCACTAATCAGTTTGACTTGTCTTGCTACATAATGAAATCATATTGCAGTTCAGTTATAAATATATGTAAAAAAAACAATTGATTTTAAATAATATTCATATTTTCTGTACTGCAAGTTAATTGATAAACGACATCCTTACAAAATAATGAATAAATATAAATGCATTAATCATAAAATTAAATTAGTCGGAAAAGGTTATTAAAAAACTTTTTTTGGCTGTGATTTAAATCGTGATTTAAACAAACGTTTTAAATCAAATGATTTAAAACAAACAGCTCTGTTTAAATCACGATGGGTGTAACATCCTTCAGCGTTCAGTCCGACTGACCCTTCCTTCCATCGCCAGCTTCTTCCTCCGCGGACATTTGATTGTATTCTTCGGCAAGAAGCTCCAACAACTCATCTTCGAGGAGTCCGAACTTGGATACTTCCAGAAGACAAAGGGTCGCTTTTATAATATGACCATATCGACTTTCAGATCTGAGTCGGGTGAGTACTGTACCTAAAAGACTGGAAAACAATATCAGTAGGTGTGTGTGTGTGTGTGTGTGTGTGTGTGTGTGTGTGCGCGCGCGCGTGCGCGCATGCGTGTGTGTATCTATATGCTTGTGCGAATAATACTAACTCGATCAAATTGTCCGGGAAACTTCCAATCTTTGTTGGTATTTTCCGGAAGTTGTCAAATACTCGCAATTCTTCACAAGCAACTGATAACCAGAGAGGATTTTCGCTGCATCCCTTCTTAACAAAGGTGTCCAAATTTTTGTCCTCTAAACATTTGTTGTATTCGGCAAGGGTCTGTTGTATTATTTGCTGGATGGAAAAGACAGTACTCTGAATAGACGTCGATTAAACAAATTGAATATGATGAATTGTGCCAATTCTAGACGTGAACGTGTGCACAGACGACGATATAAAAACCTTAGTGTAATACTACTGGGAGATTTTAACCATACTTTACGAGTCTCTACTGTTAGCGGTTCAAGGTTAATTTCTTCTAGTTTTGGTGTTCGGTGAAGTAAACTTTTCTGTTGAGATATTACAGACACAACACATCGGACATCAGGAGATAGTTCGGTTGGTAACCACCTTTCTACTTCTTCTTCTGTTGTCTGATCGAACTGCGAGATTAGGTCAAACAAAGGTTACTGACATTCCACGAACAATGGATCTGTGGATGGATGGGTGGATTATTGATTTGATGGGTGGATGGGTGGGCAGACGAAAGATGGATAGATGAATGGATCGAAGGATTCCATTGGTTTATGGATGGATAGACAGACGGATGCATCGATGGATGGGTTTGTGGATGGGTTTTTGGATGGGTAGACGGGTATATGGAGTGATTCTGTGGGTGTCTATATTATTGAGTTAATGATTAAGTGAGTTAGTGAGTGATTGATAATTTATCTGACTAACTCTCTGGCTGAGTCACTGACTGACTAATTGTCTGATGTTCTACTTGACTAACTGACTGTCTAGCCAAGGGATTGTCTGTCTGTCTGTCTGACTCATTGTATAATACATTTCTCAGCACATTTCCCTTGAAATATATATACACAGAAGATGTTAAACAAAATGATAGTCAGTGGGTAGAAACAACATCAACAACAATAATAGCAACAACAACAATAATAATAATAATAATAATAATATCAACAAACCTGATTGATTGCATCCACGAAGATGATAATTGGTGATGTTCCAGGATTCTGGAGGACGCCGTGAACAAATGGAGAAGCTGTCTGAAGGTCTAATGGCAACTTGTTCTCCTGAAACATCATCGGCGTAAATGTTACATAATGGAAGTGGGGGAAACCGGATAATGGTGGGCCATTAGAGCCCTTTATCTGATTTTCTTCATGTCATCAGTGCCAGTTCGGCCAATACATTGGCTTCTGGATACCACATCAGTTTGTTTACTTCAACCGAGCAACACCTTTCGAGTTTTGAAACTATTGTACACTCCAGACATAGAACGAGACCAGTGAATTTCGGCGATTGTACTCTTCGCGGAGTGCACGATGAAACATGCGACACCCCCATGTGATCGAAAAGGGCTTCTGCATCGGCTAACTGGTAGCGTGGTTGTCCGTAGACTTCCAACACCCGTATTCAAACCCCGACGGGGCTATATCAGTAGGGTGTTTCATCATTCACTTTACCCTATTACCTTTGATGGCCGCTCGGCCGATTTATACCACCACCTGTACTAAGGTAGTAACCCTGAAACAACAATATTTATATTTGACAATGCCGGAAAACTAAATCAATTATATTTACCTTAACCCCTAATTCGATCAACAGACGACAAAGCATTAATCTGAGATCCGTGGACTTAGGTACAGCGCCAACGAAGTGATAAAATAGTTTGTATCTCGTGTTCCAGCTGTCAATAGAGAGATAACATGCCTAGGTTAATTACAGGAACAATGGAGTGTTCAGTAATCGGGACTCTTATTCTGGGATCAACTTCCAGATAAGTTAATAAACGGATAGTAACCGTTTCAACTTTTAGGAAACACCCTTTAAACCAATTCCATTAAAGCCATTATACACCTGCATAGTCTGTTGTCAGGTATAATTAAATGGATCAGTTGTTATAGGTGAAATAATCTTGTTGTATCTTACAATTAATTTTCAGCAGTTTTGTTCTTTCTATTTTACAATGTAAATTTACAATGTGAATATTATTATTATTTTTATTATTATTATTATTATTAAATATATAACAGCAAAATATTAGTGTCCGTTCAAACCAATTAATATTAGAATATGAAAGAGTTACACATATATCGAATATCAGTTTTTAATTTTCGATCTGATCCCGTCACCTGCTCATCTTTTCTTTAACTTCTTTCACTGCCAGAGCCATAAAGGACGATTTTCCGCATCCAGCTTCACCAACAATCAACAAAGGAGAAGAAGAATCCTTGGCCTTTAGGAAGGTTATCACCTAGAAGTAGATCATGTTCAACGTGAGAAATTGTGAACGGTTTGTCTAATTACTGATAAATGTCTAACAGGAAAGTAAAACAGAATTATATGTAATACAAAAACGAGAGTGAATAACCTCAAAGACCTGAATACATAATTGGGTTGTTGGTGTGTTTTATATATATATATATATATATATATATATATATACCCAGCTGCTACAGATGTTTGCCCAACCGCGCTACCTTGGTCCACGGAGGCGCCGTTTGAATCAATAAGACTAATAGAGTGACTGGCCAATGATAAAACACACACACACAAACACAGACGCATACACTGACACACCTTTTTCAAGTCATCTTCCCTTCCTAGAACGCCTTCTCCTTTGTTTTCCATAAACGATTCTTGGTCACAAGCTACATCCATCCAGAAATTAGATTTCAGATTCTGGAGAGGAGAAAAAAACGAATTACGACCTTTCAGTGGCTGAGATACAATTTGTATACAGCATAATTAGACGTAAACAACTAGATGTCACTTTACCTGACTGTCCGTTTTGACATCTTCACGGATGTCATATTGTAGGCAAATTTTCCTTTTAAAAAAGCTCAAAACCTGAAATAGTTTGAACTTGATTTAACGTAAATTAAAGTGAAAATTATAATGTCACTCAGCTTAGATATAGGATTAGTGATTGGTGGATGTATGTATAGATGTATGGATGTATGTATGGATGTATGTACGTATGGATGGATGGATGAAATGAATGAATGATGAATGAATGACTGAATAAGGATGAAATGATGGTTGGGTGGATGGAATGGTGGATGGATGGATGGATGGATGGATGAATGGATGGATGGAATGATTGATTGATGGGTGCATGGACGGGTGGATGGATCGAATGATTGGTGGATAAATGGATAGATGGATGGATACGATCACTGAACACTCACCGTCTCGGAAAACGAATCCTCTATTTCCAGATTTTTAGGAGATTCCATATGTTTGTTGTAATGTACATTATATGTGACTACTTGATCCGTCTGAAATAATAATGTCTCTCATTACTCGACATAAACATCATGTATACAGCGTTCTGGGACTAGTGCCAAGAAAATAATATAAAAATTAAACATGAATTATTCTCGTATAAAATAAAGAGACAATTATCACTCACCTTAAAGGTGTCTTTGATCCATTTCTTTAACACTTTGAGTTTTTTCATTTCTTTCTCGCGTTCATTTATTTCTTTTGCTTGGAAATTTGGATATTTATCTTTATCTATTTCGATCTCATCCAGAAAGGAATCGTCGCGGAGAAGAAAGAGAGCTGTAAGTAAACATTAGTTGATGATTAGGTTAATTTATCAAACGGTTGTGCCAGTGTGTGTTTGTGTGTGTGTGTGTGTGTGTGTGTGTGTGTGTGTGTGTGTGTGTGTGTGTGTGTGTGTGTGTGTGTGTGTGTGTGTGTGTGTGTGCACTCGCGCACCTATGCAAATATAAAACCATGCGCAAACCTTTTGGTGATATTTATGAATCTTGCTAAATTGTAAGTCAGTACACCAAATAAAATCTACTCATATATATATATATATATATATATATATATATATATATATCCTTAGATGATCACAGTAATAGCAAAAGCTATTGTGCTCTAGTTTCAGTCGTAAAAACCGTCTTTAATTGCGTGCATATGTGTGTGCGTAAGGCGAAATGCACCGAAATGAACTGGAGAGATTCAAAAAGTCCAGTTAGCTCAATCTACCCTCTTCAATTGGGAGTAAATAATAGGCCGAAGTAAAGTAAATATAATCGTGAACAGTCGCTGATAGAACGGCATATTGAACTGGCTTCTGACTACTGAACCGATTATCCGAGCCCACGATTAACCGACACGTTTTCGTATCCGCCCAGCATTCCGGCTAATCGAGAGATGACTGTATATATGTGTTGGTCACTTAGCTCACATAATACTTAACCATTCGGGTTGTTGTTCATGAACGCTCCTCGTACGATTTCCATCTCAGTGACAGATAATCCGTATATCAGATTGAACTTTTTCAGCACATCGCCGATAGATTCCACATTTGTGTCGTCTGTCCTTTCTTCTTTCTTGTCTGATTTACTTGGAGTCCACCCACAGCGGGCACTATAGAGATGAAAGAGAAGCTCGTAGTTGATTAATCCCAATAGATAATGGATTATCAGCCTTATGTTCACTTCTATAAGTTTTGTTTAATTAGGTCATACATAAAACGTATTAAATTAGATATTTTAGATATTTGTAAATTTGATCTGCGACTTTTGTTTTGGCCGTTAAGATAAATATTGCCACTTTTTGTGTAATCTCAATGTTCAATGCCTTTATGGCTTATTATTATTATTATTATTATTATTATTATTATTATTATTATTATTCGTCGTCATCATCATCATCATCATCAACACATCATAGCAGTTACAAGCATCATCATCATATGTATTTTAACTTTTGTTTTGAGTGAGTGAGTGAGTGAGTTAGTGGGTGGGTGGGTGGGTGGGTGGGTGGTTGGTGGTGAGTGAGTGAGTGAGTGAGTGAGTGAGTGAGTGAGTGAGTGAGTGAGTGAGTGAGTGAGTGAGTGAGTGAGTGAGTGAGTGAGTGAGTGAGTGGTGGTGAGTGAGTGAGTGAGTGAGTGAGTGAGTCAGTCAGTCAGTCAGTCAGTCAGTCAGTCAGTCAGTCAGTCGCTTCTCAGTTAGTGACCTTTTTTGTTTAGCCCTATATCAGGTCAAAATCCATCACCTCTAATCACTTGCCTTCGATCCCACGATCTGAGACCTGTAGCAGCCTGCACTACGAACGAGCCATGTGAAGTGGCTTACGAGACACAAGATGATGATGATGATTGATGTTTTACGGCCACTTTTGTGCACATGATAGGTTAAATGATGGGCCGAGCGACCTCCAAAGGTAATGAGACGAAGTCAAAGACGAAACAACCTTCAGATATGCCCACGCCGGGATTCGAACACGGGTGGTAGTGATCTGTGGTCCAGACAAGAAGATTCTAAACAAAGGTTTATTGTAGTTGGCATACCATATTTACTGCTGTATAAGTAGCACGCAGGCCATCCCCCCACCATGTATTGTTTATTAAATCGATAGAAGACTAATTTAATGGAATACACATGGAATATATATTAATATCATATAGTGATGTCACGTTGAGTAGCGGCTGATAAAACAAGTCGCTATATTCCAGCACGATTATTGACTAAAATCAATCACGAACTTAATTATGGAACGTTTGTAAATAGTGTGTTTATGGATAATTTTAAAAAATCCACAGTTAGATAAATTATTAATCATAACAAAATAGTATTGAGATCCACCAAATTATTTATAATTATTCTTCCAAATAGTATATATATATATATATATATATATATATATATATATATATATATATATATTTGGTTGTTGTATAAAGAACTATTTGGCAAGAATAATTATAAATAATTTGGTGGCTCTCAATCATATTTTGTTATGATTAATCATTTATATATATATATATATATATATATATGTGTGTGTGTGTGTGTGTGTGTGTGTGTGTTGTGTGTGTGTGTGTGTGTGTGTGTGTATGTGTGTGTGTGTGGGATAGTCATCAACATGCGTGTAGTTCAATATGAGATGGGTTCGTGCAGTAGGGCTTTCAATCATCAACACTGGTCAATAACTGGCATTCAGTAGAAATGTCTCCCCGAACCATCAGATATCTTATATTAGTTAAGAGATGGGAAACTCCCTGATCGTCACAACGTTTTTTCCCGGTAAAGTGTGGTCCCTTTTATTGAATGGTTATATCACTTCCGCACCACTCAGAGGGGAGCAGTATGGAAAGATGGAGCCGGAATACCTCGAGGGTACTCACTGCCAGAGTGTATTATGTCCTCATGGGTCTCCAATGTCCACCCCTTTTAAATTAATTCAGTGGGTATGGCAGCGCCATTTAACGTCGTCAGCCATCCACGATGTTGTGAGCCGAGAAAGTATCCCTGGAAAAGTTTCGATCTTGTGACGGAATCGAACCTGTGATCCATGGCCAAGTAGCTTAAGTCGCTTGACCACGTTTACCAGAAAATAATTGAGCACTTCGATATCAAATAATTGTTAAATAAATAGATATGTAGGTTTGAGATAGAAACAAACCGCTAAAATGCGTATAAAATGCTATTTTGAACTAATGCATATCAACATTGTTTTGCCAGAACGAGCCTATCTAGACAAATCAATGATTAGTTTAGGCAGGAAGTGGACGATAACTGATGAAGCTTTCATAAAGGTTCACTCGAGTCTTGGATACTTCGTGTGATGCTGCAATTACACATTCGAACATGGAACTTGAGTCTGTATAATTAATGTCTGTCATTAAAATCTCTAAATAAAGAGTTGGATAATTTTAACTCTATAATTTCGGTTCTAATCACCCATGCACCGAGTCACTTTTTTAACTTGCCAATCAACGGTAAGTCTTTAAGTGTATAAATCCATTCTATAATGTTTTTACATCTTAATTTGACGGAAGAAGTGGATGTTCCTATCAGGTTTGATTGAATTCGTCTATTAATATCACGGATTTATTTTGTCCAAATAAAATTATGTGTCTTTGTATTATATGGGAATGCGAAGGCTATTATTGTTCATTACACGAACGCCTCCTACTAATTGCCTCAAGGATCAAACCAAATGTCATGATTGTCTGAATTTGGCTTAGAACACTCAACTAATATTATCGCCAGGGATGACCTAACCCCTATCCAGATCTAATAATATCTCCAACATTTCCACAAGACGATAACTGAAAGGTTAAGAGATTTAACTAAAACACTGCACTAGTGCAGACTTCATTTCGTTTATTATAACAAAGTGACCTACTTTTGCAACAGTACAGAAACGGTCATTTAACAACATCGGTTTCATTTCATTTTGTAGGACAATCGTGCCTCATAAATTCAGCCAGGAAGAATTATGAGTGTACTGGACTGTAGCTAGCCAAAAATAACCCCCAAAATGGCCGAAATATACGCATACGATAACAACAAAGACTGTTTATAATAAGACGTGTATAACTTCACGTTTTAACAAGGGGCATCATTTTGAATTCAAGGAGCGTAGCGATCCTAGCGACTGTGGGCGGATTGTCACATGGTGCCTAATGGCAGTGGTTCATTCTGCGCCGCTTTCGGCTGCAGTAACAGGAAAGGTGTACACAGCGAAAGGCATTTCTTTCATTTTCCGAAGAAAACGAAAGGCAGTGTAAAATGAGATATGATCTGGCTTTTTTAAATGAAGGATATTTTATAAATGAGTATATCAACTTGAAGTAGACACACCCATGCAGTAGCCCAAGTAGTAGGCCCAAGCGAGATATATTTAGATGTATACTTGTTTCATATTATTGTTAATAATATAATTACATCACTATAATAAGAAAATATTCCCTAATTACAGTAAGTAGTATTTACATGATCACCTGCAGTCATATTTATTTTTAAAGCGTAATCAATATATGCACTTACAGATCTATATAAACCACTGGTTATAATTTAAATAATGTTGTGAAATTAATTATTAAATACCTCAAATAGTGGTAAAAACATATTTTTTTAAATAATTTTTGCTTCTGAAAGAAGTAAAATATGGATTATCAATTACGAAAGCCCTAATTTCTCTAATTACAACATGTTAACACAAACAGAAACATTGTTAATAATCCTAGCATATTGTTTGTTCTCAGCTTGGCAGGCCTTTATTGGTCTATATTGTTTAGTTAATATATGATAAACGTACATGATGAATATATGGTGGAAAGTTTGTAATGAAATGTGTCATGGTTGCTTTATAATAGCTGTATATATATATATATATATATATATATATATATATATATACAAATAAATAAAAATGAATGGACCATGGCATGACCAGAGTTTTTTATTTAAATCATTTGATTTAAATTATTTATTTAAATCACGATTTAAATCACTGCAAAAATATTTTAAAAATCACGCATTTAATTTTGTTTAATTTTTATTGTTTCATTTGATGTTTTTATGATTATTGTATTTATTGTTATTCTAACAAGTCATACTAATTGTGTGTTAGGATTATTATCTAATTATTGTCATTGAAAAAAAGGCTGTGAAATTACTTTTTATTTCTAGTTTCACAGCTTTGTTTTTTCGATATCATGTGTGCACAATTAAAGTGTTAATTAACAAGAGAGTATGTGCTTATGTAACAAATAGTACTAGTATTGGCAATTAATTTCAACCATGCGGTACCCAGGTATACAATCACATGTGTACAACCAGAGAGCTTTTGCTAATCTGAAAAGAACACCCTTCCGCTAGGTGCGCTAGTGGTTCAAAATCTAAAATGGCGCGACAAGAAATACCCTGCGGATGGTCACTGCCGGAGTGTTTTATGTACTCAGGGTGTCTTAACGTCCCCCTTTATTTTTAATAATTCAGTGGAGACGGCAGTGCCATTTAACGTGGTCATCCACCTAGTGAGCCTAGAAATTAATCTCTGAAAAGGTTTCGACCTCTTTGCCAAGAGTAACTCTTCTCTATATATAAGCTCTCTGGTAACAATCAGCTGTCACGTGATCTACTATGTTACTTACTGAACATGAGCACACATTTTACAACATCAGCCACTTGACAGCCAGCTGGAAGAGATTCGTGTAACCACAATCTGAATGCCATTTTTCAATCGACAAAACCAATTCATTCATGTATAATTTTCAAAATATAAACAATAGAGTTGTTATTCATGGCAACAGAGATCATGGCAACAAAAAATATTTGAAAATAAAACACCAACAAAAATATTAGCCAAACAAAGAATCGTTTTGACCATAGTTACAAATGAGACAACGGTTATCTAACAGCTCATCCCCGTACCTAACAAACAACAAACAAACAAACAAACACTAACTGAATCAAGTTAATACCTCTTATAACCTACCTGGTTAGATTGATGAAGTAAGGCAGTGAGTTCACCATCCGACATCTCTCGATCTCATCTAGACATATCTTTAACGTGTCTACACCTTTAGTACCAGAGGGGATGCCCTGAAATGTGTACGTCTGTCGTCAATTTACGTGTACGACGCCGTTATACGTCCGAATAAAAACATTTCCCGTATGCCATAGCTGGAGATTCGATATCGATGTGGTCGGCACGGTAAGGGATTGCTGAGAACACCAAAATAATTATTTACAGGCATTGATACTTATTATGTTTAATATTTAATAATACCTTCAATTTTCAAAGAGTCGAAATTGAATTTGCACGAGATGCCGCCAGTGAAAGTGTGACGTCATGTATGGAATGTCGGGATTCGGAGTTGACATGTTGTATTGGGACATATAACGGCGTAAGACACATTAATTGACGACATAAGTGTGTTTATCTCGTAAACCAACTGTCATGATAGTGGCTATAATCGGTATTTCAATCAAAGGAAGATGATTTTAAAACATCGGAACTGTTACTTTTGACAGATGGCTGACAAAAAGAGAAGAGAGTTACCCATCTCAGGTCGATGTCTATCAGTCTTAATCGATGTTCCTGACACCAGAGTCTCAGATCTTGGAACACCTGAAAAATACCTGATAAGCAAACAAACAAACAAGCAAGGAAACAAACATACAAACAAGTAGCATTTCAATCACCTTAGCATTTCATTGAAGTTCATGTGTTCATTTAACGTCAATAAATCTAGTGATTAGTACTGGATTAGATTTGATGTCTCGTCTAGATCCCGATCGCTTACCTGCTTAACAAGGATCTCCCTCTCACACCTGAAATCCTTAAATGTCGACGAGACAAAGATCCGGACAGTGTGCCATTTAGTTCTGCGAGTTCCGATTTTAATGTCGTCCAGACGTGGACAACTGGTATCGATTCGCTTCAGGACTTTTATCCAGAGTTGTTCCGGATCAGTTATTTCCGGAATGTCGTCATCCGGATTGCCACCACCGGATCTTGAACTTTAAAAAACAGACAGGACCGGATTGATTAAACAGATAAACATAAATATAATTCACAACTGGCATTGATCAACTGGTTGATAGTTTGATCAAAGATGTATAGATAGATAGATAGATAGATAGACAGATTGATTGATTGACTGTCAGTAAGTTACTGAATAAATTAACGAATGTATTGTTTCATCACTCCCTCAATCAGTTCCTCACTGACTCAATCACTCCACCACTCACTGACTCAATCCCTGGTTGTTATCCGAGATGTGATCCTAGATGTTAGACAATCCTGATGACTCACTCACTCACTCACCCACTCACTCAAAACAAAAGATAAAATACATATTCTAGACGTTACCCTCAGTATTACAACGAAATCGCGTGACTGACTTACTGCCCTGACGTAGAAGGTGCCTCTGATGACGTCATCGCACAATCGTACACTATTAGTTATACCCTCCCTCGGCGTGTCTGTCGGAGTCGTCAACAGTATCCGGTAGTTGATGGAGCTAACGATGACTAGAACATCACAGCCTTCAAATGATGATGTTGATGATAATTATTATTATTATACATACATACACATACATTAACTATGAGATATAGGAGAACAGACAGATTCTTCACGCAGTATACATTTTTAATAATCATATTTTATATTCCCTCGTCCAGATCAAATTCCTTGCGGTTCTGTGTCATGTTAACTGGGATAATCCCCCCCCCCCTCCTCGGAACCATTCTCCGGGTATTAACCGTAAGAACTACAACAGTTCGACGTTAACACAGTTGATTCTTTAATGCAGGTTCGGTCTTCGTGTGTAAAGAGGTTCCTCAATAGTAGCTTCTTTTATTATTATATATATATCCTGTGTGTGTGTGTGCGTGTGTGTGTGTGAAACCTTAATTTGGAGAGGTCATGTTCACAAAAGTGTGTGTGTCAGTAAATGTTTGTATGTAAGTGTGTCTCTCTATCTCTCTCTGTATGTGTGTGTGTGTGTTTTTCTGTATATATATGTGTGTGTGTGTGTTCGCACGCGTGGCCTCACCAACACGTACGCGTACATGATTCTATATCCAACCAATAACGATTAAAGTATCTCCAAGTGTACGATTCAATACCGACCCCATATACACCGAGCTATAACAATATTTCATTACCCTTTAACTACAACTGACACTTATACGAATCCTTAGCTCCACCTCTCCACTTATAATCCATATTCATCGTGTCCGACACATTCATACATACCTAATTATCGCTACTACAATTAACCTTGATGTTACAATACGGTACACGATATATCGCCCGATTATTTCCTTGTTACAACGATCACATATCATAACCTACCGTTGCTAGGGACGCCTAATATCTGTTGTGCGTGTATAATCCTGCTGATGTTTACGAAGAGAAATCGATCGATACACTTTGTTCAGCAATAGCCTCGCTATCTAAGGAGGGGGGGAGGTGTTCGTCTATATATATATATATATATATATATATATATATGATGTGAACGTTTGGGGAAACTACATACAATTTTCGTTATGCCACCGTGCGTGCTTTCTAATTTTTTAGTCATATTGATGTTTATATTAAGAACACCACACCATACAATAGTGTGTTGATTGATAAAAAGAACGAAATAAATAAGATTTACTATCGGACATAACCAGGGTTGGTCACTTTCAACCGTCCCCGGTTAAAGCCGGCGGTTTTAACCGGCTTTAACCGGACTGGCTTCTACTATCCAAGTAGCTGATACTGGCTAATACTGGCCGATTGAAAACTTGACCGATTGATTACAATGTTTTGGATCGCAAGAAGAGAAGAACACTTTTACATATATTTGTTCATAATTCCGAACTCATGTGTTCTCGAATCTACTTTATTACTCTACTCAAAACTGTACAAAAACTATACACTTCTCGAAACTCTTATCGAAACTCTTATAAAAAAAACTCCCCAAATCTACTAAAATCCAGATATTTATAGGGAATTGTCCTCTCAGCACCGTCAGCGTTGTTGTCCGGTATACCCCGCATAGTCACCTTGTCCAATCAGCGCCGACTTGGCCGAGTCGAGAACAATCCCCCACTAAAACCCCTCCCACACATCCAAACAAGTATATAAAGGGGAATGACTTTATAGTTAGCTCCGGTGCCCTAGTGGTTAAGCACCCGGCACTTGGTGCCAGTGGTCGCAGGTTCGAACCCCGTAAGAGGTCGAAGCTTTTCCAGGGATTAATTTCTCGGCTCACTACATCGTGGGTGGCTGACCACGTTAAATGGCGCTGCCGTCTCCACTGAATTATTTAAAATAAAGGGGGGACGTTAAAAACCCCCGAGGACGTAAAACACTCTGGCAGTGACCACCCTCATGGTATTTCGGCTCCATCTTTCCGTACTCCTCCCCTGTGAGTGGTGGGGGGAGGAGGTTTCTCAACCACTCCAACATAGAGGCTGTGCTGATTAAGCGACAGCCTGGGGATTCTCCCCGAACAACAAAACCTATAAACCAGCGTGTTGTCCAGTGGAGACTCGCATGTCCCTTGATCCAATCTCCGCTGACTTGGCTGTACCATTACAAACATTCAAATAGAGCTTTCACTCATTCAACCCATACCACGAAAACATCAATAGAGTACAAACCCCGCGGCTACATCTACAGCCGTTCGATTCCAACAACCGGCCGGCCACAAATCCCCAAGCGGCACGGAACGGGTGGCCACCGACTTCTTTCGCCCATCAATCAATCGGAGCACTATGGTTTCGCACCCATTGACCCCACAATTGGTCGGCCACAAACCTTAAAGCGGCACGAACGGGCGATTACTAATTCTCTCTACATAAATTAATTCGACAACCGGCCATGACTTTACAGTTAGCTCCTTATCACATATATTTTCAAAGTAGGCTGGTAGTGGACACTGAATGTTTTTAACCCAAATTATGTATTTAAAAAAAAATACTTTAAGGAGTATTCTGAACTCGTATTAATTAGCTGGTACAGATGAGGGAAACAATACTGATATTATCAGTGTATCCAACAACGAGTTATATAAACGAGTACCAACTCGTAATCCTTGATTAATATAATAAGTCAAATAAAAACATGTTTAATAAAAGGGGGATATTAAACTGCCTCGTCATAATCTTAGTGAAAAATGCCTTATAGTAATAAATTAGCCGAAACTAAGAAAACAATATTCAACACTGTGAACCTCAGACCTGCACTGGTCATTATAGAACAATACCCGACCCATATCTCCCTTTGTGTAGTAATTTTGTTGCAACTGACATATCATATACATCTGGATTTTTGTCAGATCTCGTCTTGTTAGCTGAATCCCAGTCTACGTATCACGAATCGACGAAATTGTATGACGACTTACCTCCTGGATCTTGATAACAAAATCTAACAATCTTTATCATAGTCAGGGGGGGTGCATTAAAAATTTAATAATAATAGCATAAACTTGTGCATCCGGTCGTGATGGCAGCTTGCGTTATATACTACCTCGGGAGTTGAGATCTGTGTTTGATTGGAACAGGTCTGAGTCAGGGATAATAATACTGTAGCCGCCTTAGGTCAGCTATCTAGCTGGACAGGGTGCTATATAAATGTCAAGTATTATTATTATTATTATTATTATTATAACCCCCCCCTCAAGAAAAAATCGTTCCATCAATATTGGCCTTGGTTCCATTTTCCTATGATAGTAGGATGTTTGTCTGATGTATGATTCATCAAGTCAATGGCCCAATCCTGCACATAATTTACAGCATCATTTAGTTGTTATTGTTGTTCCTCGGTGAATATTAGATTTAATTTATCATCTGGGAAGAAGAAAAATTGGTCAATCCGACGCATCTGTAAGGTCGGTTTCGGGACGCACAAAAACAATTAACGCCCCCTGGTGATAATAAACTTACCACGTCCAGCCACCGCTGCCATAAACAACGATGCTTCGACCAGCCACTGCGCTGTATTCTTCTGGATCTGGTTTAGAATAGTTATTCAAGTACGGGAATCATTTCTAGAATTGAACCGATTTTCAGTGATAATTACTTCGCATCCTTGGATGTATAGTATCCAGATAAGGTGTGTGGGGGTGTTTAAAATAACTTGGTATCATCTGTGGTACGAGTTTGTCAAGTGAATGATCTCGTCTTTTATCTATCAAATTTGATATACTGATGTTTGATGTATTGGTGTAAATCTAAAGAAACTAGCGAATATGACAGGAAGGCGAACATCAATGTGTCCTCATCAGAACAAAGGTTTTATCTTCCCTTCCCAGTTCTCACCATTATCGCTCCCGTAGCACAATAATCAGACATCCTCAATCAATCAATATGTTTTCGGGGACGGATCCAGGGTTTTCTGGATGGGGGTCTAAACAAGGGCGAACATTTAATCCACCCAATGCATCACATCATGGGGGATTCTGGGAACGAATGATCCGTTCAGGTAAGAAGATTCTATAATGTCTACTAAGATTAAGCCTTTATGCGAGGCACAAAATGTCGAGGAGGGATGGGTCAGGGAGGGGATCTCCCTCCTTTCTGTGGAAGAAAACAGACATTCCTGTGAAGAAAGACCCATAGTATGAGACTTGATGATTGGTTAAGTATTTATACAGATTGTTAGGATTATTGGGGGTTACTCAATTTGTTATTAAAAACATGAAAGGGTCACCAAACATAATATGACATATTGTGCATTATGTCACTAAAATGTTTAATAAGCAGACTGACCATTTATTTCAAGGTGCATACTTATGAGAAAGAAACAATGATGTTTAAAATATTTATTACCTGATTTAAATCTACATCAGTTAGTCGAAAAGATCTAGGTTGTTCTTTAATTGACCTATCTGCAATTATTTTGGAATCGATGTGTTTACTGTAATGTATTTTCATGGTACGACGAAACTTAGAGAAACTACGCTCTGCTTCGGCAGATTTGGCAATAATATGAGTAAAAATCTGGATCTGCAAATACTTAGGATTTCATCAAAGTATCGGGTAAATCGGCTCTGTCAGACTGCTGCAGAGTTGGCGAGTCGTCATGCCATATGATTCAAATTTCTCTGGGGGAGGCATCCATCTCTAGTTTGACAGTTAAAGATGGTATTAGACTCAGTAAATCACTAACTGGCCAGCAGTTGTCTGCAGAGAAACGGTTCTTTAACTGTTACAGTAAGCTAACAATAAAAGGAATACCGATTGATCTCATTTAATAAAGAAGAGGTGTCACATTCGACTTATTACACTGAACCCTGGTAACCCTTGGCGTTTCCTCTTCATTTCCTATATATGATGCCATCTGCTTTGCTTCGTCGTACCATCTCTGGAATTCTACACCAATATCATTCGGTTACCAAGAAGTGAACGGAAACGTATGAGGATTAGCTGTTAGGTTTGAGTAAACATAATGTTTACTCAGGATTGAGGTGATGTTTCATACTAGTCCAGTAATAATCGATTGTGCATTAATACTACTTCAATTTTAGCTTAGTCATTTCCCTGCTTCCATATATATATATATATATATATAGGTAGTGTACACGACACAAGATTGTCAGGTGTTCAACTGAAACTGTTATGTTGGTTAGCGCGCCTATAGGGCTCATAAAAGGGATACATTTTCATCCTGATCGGGTAACAACTTGGCGATGCCGGTAGTATACACGACACAACTTTGTCGTGTGCTCAACTAAAACTGTTATGTTGGTTGGCGGGCCGAGAGCTCATAAAAGGCACCATAACATTTCACGCTGATCAGACAACAACTTGGCGACACCGAACCTATCTGTATGGTTGATATAGCTAGGATTTGTTTAGCCGTTCGAACCCAGAATGTAGCTGACATCAGCATCTGTGATTTCGAAATGTTTTTATGTATAGGTTACCTTTGAGCCAGTGCAAATTACTGCTGAATGTAAACTGTGGTGTCAAAGTGTATATTGTACATGTGTTAACCTACTATTGAACCACATACACATGCTAACTGCGAGCTTTGGTGTCAAATGTTTGCTTCCGCTTTTTGTGTGTAGCCTACATTAACCGCTTCCCTGTGGGCGTGACATATTTGTCACGTGCGAAAAGCCGATTATCCGGGTCCCACAGGCTGATGAGAAGCCCAGACATATATAGCTCTACGTATGTATAGATGTGTAAGTTTTTGTATGGTTAAATTCAACTATGTATTGATTTAATTAAGTATAGATTAATGGAGGTATAGGTTTTAAAGAATGCATAGATTTTGATGTTCTGAGCCAGTGCCACCATATATATATATATATATATATATATATATACACACACACACACACACACGTGTTCAAACAACATACAAAAGAAGCTACCAATCAATAACACTGTATTGTTTATATCCAATATAAAGCATACATAAAGATATACAAAGAATATACAAAAGTTACAATCAGTTTAATAGAATATGCTTAAGACTTAAAAGAAAATGTTTGTTGAATGAACTTCCATTTCATGCTAATTACACAGATCTTAAATGCATTGGTATGTCTTGCTTAAGGGGCAGAATGTAAGAGAACCTGTGCTACTCACTCACTACTCACTCACTCACTCACTCACTCTCTCACTAACATGAAAGCATAAACTAAATAGATGTTTATTTTTTACAGCTAATAAAATGAAAGCTACACAATTTATAAACAAACTACGCTAAAGCTTAGTAAAATGTGCAATTCATATAATACACTGTAATATATATATATATAAAGCACAAAACAGATCTGTTGTGTAGGATAAAGCAATACAAGCCAGTAATCCAAGTGTTTATTGCCAAACAAGAGTCCAAACTATAAAATCATTCTTCAAATATATTCAACAGCTTGAGGAATGTTGCCAATAAAGGTCTGTGTCAGAAGATTTAATAAACCATTTTATAGAGAAAAGCTGCCGAAGAGTACTGGTAAGTGGTATTATACAAACGATGTGTAATTTATGGCAAGTTGTTCTTTATGCACCTGATATCAATAACATGATTACCATACAAGCATACACAAGAACAACAACATTATAATAATAATGATAATAACACATCAACAAACACTAATTATTTAACTCACAGTGACAATATGTACCAAAACATTATATATTACCATGCAGATTGTGTGTGTGTGTGTGCGTGTGTGTGTGTGCGTGTGTGTGTGTGTGTGTGTGGCAGGATTAGAACTGGTGTAACATTGGTCCTTCAAGCATACATTGTCATCTGAATGAACTGAAATAATAAAAAACACAAATGTTGACATGTTAATTATCCATATACTGCTATATATGTTTAGATTAAGTATACATTTAATGTACACTTAATCTAAACCTACCATACTGAGTATACATAGTCACACACACACACACACACACACACATTTCAATTCACAACTATTACATCAGTTAATTAGCAAATTGCATTAAACTCAAAATATGTAATAAATTTCTAAAACTGTGCTCAATATCAAAAGAAAACTTTACCTCATCCATCTCAAAGGTCGCAGGTCCGCCATCGTTCTTCCCTTTAAATGTTTCTGGAAATCAAATATTAATTATTAATATTTTGTGAAAATGCATGGAACAGCGCTGGACGTAGAGGATTAGAACTTAAAGCTGAAGAGATTTTCATAACAAAACATCAAAAACCCGTAATCATGCAGAGACATCTACCAATCCAACCACTCACACGCAGACAAAAAACACAGCAGATTGCTTACCAAACATTGTCTTAAGTTTGATGACGCAAGCAACGAAAGTCATCAAACCTCACATGGCCTTCTTTGTCACAGTATCGCATCACGAGGGCATTAAATGTGGCATTACTGATGCGCAAACCTGAAAGATGGGGGACGGGGGGTAAATTAATACGTTTATTCACTTCAGACGAACACAGATATCACAAAGTTACCATAATGTGTTTACTTCACCGAGTTCACTTCTTAGTTAGAAATTAAGACGACAGTTAAATGCAGTTAATCATCTAACAAAACTAAATATGACTAAGGCAAAGATCTACGTAGAAAGATTAAATAGTTAAGACATTATTAACCTCAACAGTGAAATATATTTATTGGTAACAATCAAAATAATTACTATGTCAATAGTAGCTTAGACAGCATATATTATAAAAGCTTGGGTTATATCATTATTCCTAAACATTGAGATTAAACTGATTAACACTGATCAATTTTATTTTGGTATTATATAACAATATGAATCATAAAACAATTTTTAATGTAGCGTACATTCGTGTTAATATTTTTCAAATATAATACAAAGGAAGCAAACCAGTGAAAAACTGTTCCAATCAAAATAACCAGATCCTTTATATAAAATTCGAGGAGCAATAAACAGAAAAATGGGTGATGGGTCTATAACAATAACGAGATACGTGCACTTCAATTGTTTTGTATTAGCCACAAATGCAGTTTTATCCTCTTAGGTTCCCTTACATACAAATGACATATGCCATTTATAGTGCTCTTATTGATAAAGGAATATAGTCTTTGCCACAGATGAGTTGTCAGTCACCAGGTAGCAGCACCATTAAAGCTCTATCTGCCAAGTGCCAGCCTCTCCAATCCACTTATTTCTGTTCAATTTGGCATGAAATGTTTCGTCATAAAAGAAGTTAATTCATGATTAAAAATTAAATAGATAATTTGTATTTTTTTCGCTGCTAAATCTCAGAGTAAGAATGCCAACATGCATGGATGCTGGTACCCTAATGCTCAGAGTATATTGGGCTGGTGCTCAAAATAAATGCATTGAAAATTTAGTAACACTAATAAATGTTTGGGTTGGTTCTATCTAAACCATGTGTAAGATAGGGTCAAACAGGTCAGATTTATACTGATTGTTTCATAAGACACTGATTGATTCCAGCAATAACATAATGACAACTTCTCCCAAACAAGAATGTTCCCAGAATAAACCAGGCAAGTGCGTTTAGTTTAGGAGAAAATAACAACATCATTCTTTGAACAAGAAGGAAATCTCCCACTGAATGGTACTGAAAACACATTTTTTACAGAATACAAATTATAAGGCAAGCTTATTTTTAGTTACATATTTAAACATGATAAAATATTAGTAATTTATGACAAATTAGTCCAACAAATTTGGTTTAAAAACACACACACAAAAACACACACAACACACACACACACACAGAGAGAGATGACAACTAAAGAAAATCTGACAAGGAATACTTAATTACTGCTGTTTGGGTTCTACCAGTATCACTAAATATTTACCTCTCATACTTGGTTCACTATTTGCTGTAGGTATAAATTACATGTACATAACAGTGATGGTAACAAACAAAAGAGAACAGCACAATAAACAGTGTGTATGTAGAGATGATATATATATATATATATATATATATATATTATATATATCAAAATAATAGGAACATATATGGTGAATGGTATGAGGCAGTTATCATAAATAATAGCAGAAAATGTTAGCAGACACCAAAGTTCGAATAAATAAAATCAAGAATCAACTTCTAGGAAATATTATCAGTTATTTATACCAAATTTAAGTAAACATGATGACAAGATGGCTTACATAAACCTGACATCACGGGTGAAGAAAAACTGACAACATTATCTGACTAAACTCAATATCACACAAATGTAAACAAAGATAATGAAAACAAAATCTGTTTATATTTAACGTAATAATACAAATATTAATGAAGGGTTAAGTAGTTCTTGAATGTTTTCATTGCATGGCCTGACAGGAGTGTTGAAACTGTTTCTCATAAATTTGTAACATCAACAATGACGCATTAATGGTATCCTATTAAAATGTACCAAAAGAAGAGCACTGAGGAAGAAATGATTAGAAATCAGAAACCTTTCCACTTTTGTTAGTAAGTAGATTTTTATTACGAGTTATTAATGGGAGAATGGTTATGCACCTTGAAAACAAAGAACTACTTGAATGACGAACAACATTCAAAGTAATAACATCAGTGAATAAATATGGCAAGATGTTTCGCTTAAGATCGGACACCATCTGTTTTGATAAACGTGACTAGTGAAAGGCATTTATTATCAATAATGATAACGAAAAGCATCACAAAAAGCCGGAGAACACGTATTACAAAAATACAGACTTCTACTACTACTACTACAACAACATCCATATCTACCGGTAGTGTATATAATATAATTACTAATAATTAAAGGTTACACCAAAGCCCAGGTTCCTAGAACATACCTAGTGTGTTGAGCACCTTTCGGAACTCGTAACTGTTGAAATAGCCGCTATTATCAGTGTCCATCTTGCAGAAAGCTTTCTATGATAAGTAATAAAAAAAAAAACACAAGAAGATCTATAATTTCTTGATTCAACTCTCACAGACAACACAAAGACCTGCCGGTATTTAATGTAATAAATAATTAGATTATATTTTTATATTTAAATGTAACACACCAAATTGAACCTGAATAAAGAAAAAAGGTAAACATTTACAGTTATGATTATCGTTTCTGTTAATGAAACAGTAGACTGAAAATAACCATAAATCTATTTATAATGATTAGCAAAAGAACAGAAAACGTCAGAAATCAAATCAAAACAAAATCTTCCAACTAGGCAACGTAAGCTCCATGAAAACTAATTAATAAAGCCACTAGATTTATGAAACAGTGAATTTTACAATATTGCGCTCTACTGATGAAGTGAAAGCTTCTAAAACGGTGACACTGCAACTTGGTTTGAGCCAATGATACAAATGTTTTGAAGCCATTTATCAGCTATTAATTATCTCTCATTCCTCTTATGTATGTTGTTGTCAATTAGCACCAACACTAATTATTATTTCAGTGACTTTTCTACTATTTTCCATGGTCTTCAAAATTTCTATGATCTGCTGAGAGTTTTAAATTTCTTTGATCAGTTGGAAAATTGCCCAAATGTTTCATGTCGGTGAATATTTCTGACTTAATTCTGACAACTCTGTAAAATGAGACATTTCTTACCTTAAACATATTTAGTTGTTTCCACAATGTCTGGTAGTCGGTGAAATTCAGCTTACCAGATAAATCAGCCTTTAAATGGTTAAAGATTATTTTACTAATAACAGTAATGGCACATTTACACTACGTCACGTTCACATTTCTGTTACATAACAGTATGAGACCACACATTAGACCAAGTTAGATGGACTGTTGTGTAAAGCACTAGTTAATCTATTGACAAAAGAATGCTAGTTAATAATTGATAATCCGGTGATAAAGTATACGTTACTGTCTTTTTAATTATGATTAATTCATTTCAGCTTGTACACATGATCATACAAAAATAAATCATCCTTACTCTACATTATATTCTGACTTATGATCCCAATTATTTTTGGAGCATTTACGTGTAATACCAATATATATATATATATATATATATATACTGATATATAAATATATATATATATATATATATAGTTATAATTGCAAGAAATTAGGCTATCATATATTTGATTTGCAATGGGACTATTAAAATTTAGGTCCATCTTGTTGTCAAACAATATTTATATTTTAATAAACACCCAAATTAAAAAAGAAATATCCTAAATCTCACTGACCACTAACAACTTTGATCAAACGGGACATAAACTTTCTATTCCTTAGACATATCGACATTTTTGTTTGCTATTTATTATACACCATCCCAGCCTTATACCATGCCAAGCCAATGACATCTAATGTTTTGTTGCTGTCCGTAATGATGTGATGTATTGTTTATAGACAGAGTACAAGTGGCTGTTAAAAGGTTTTGCTTATCAGCAAACAAATAATGGAAGAGCGAAATCCATCAAGTAGATGTCACTCTACAAAATCATGTAACAGGGGTGAGCTCCACTACCCAGAAATTATGTAAATAAATCATAACATCCCTTTAATACAAGCGGTCTTTAAGACAAGTGGTTGTTGGGAAAGGTTTTGCTATTTTGATAGACTTTTTCTGTTAATAGCACCAGTTACTACTAATACTGACTGCTGGTACATTAATAAAATGGTAATTTGCAATATACAAAATACGACAAACACAAAGCTATAAATAGGAAAAGAATGATTCACTGAGTGATCGCTTATTCTATTTACCATCAGTACTAGTTTCACTTTTGATATATTTAGTGTAGGGACTAGACCACAGGGAAATAAGGAGATAAAGAAATAGATATGGACAATCTTAAATAATAAGAATCTAATCAGTAACCCTGTTGTCTTAAAGTTGTAGTAATTATCAAAGGATACATCACACATGGCAATCATACTGCGACACATGTCAACACTGAATCCGTCAAATTCAAAATCTGGAGAGAAAAAACCCGAATCTGACATTTAAATCATAAAGTAATTGGCAACAGAGATTTTAGCTTAATTTAGTAAGCTGGATTTTTAAATTAAAATAATATCTAAGATTTATTTGATAAATATTTCATTTTGATCAAATCCTCTTCTTTTTAGGCACTAAACGTAGAGTAGACATAAAGAATAACTTTAACAACACACCTTGTAGGAAGACCCCATTAAGCATCTCCTTCAATTCATAGGCATCAACCTCTCCATCTTCGCCCGCAGCATTACGGAATGCTTCGTATCCCTCCTCCAGACGAGCGGCATCATCCTCCGTATCGTCACCTAACTCTTCAAACTAAAAACATAAAGGTGTTATTCTTACATTTATGTAAAATGTAAACAAAGTTATAAAACTGCGGCCATCTAATCTCAAAGATTTCTTTTTTCTGTCACAACTTTTATTTTCTTAACATATTCACACAAACATTGGTTCATCAACCGAAAACTATAAAATTAAATGTTAAACTAACCAATGTTGTACATAGTTCATGTTTTACATTATGTACACATGTATGTATGGAATGGTAATGTGAATATCAGGGAATCTACTGATTTACCATTGTGCATATTGTAAATAAATCATATTTTCTGATCAGATGTCTCTGCTCTTCCAACACGCACGCACACACGCACACACACACACATATTGTTTGTTTCAATGGGACTGGTGAGGCATTACATGTCTCATCATTAAAAGTCCCTGCCCTGGATTTAGTTCCAAATCAAACAAGTGCCAGTGTCTTGTCCCATACTACACACACACACACACACACACACACATGTGCACACACACACATTATCCAATCGTGCTTCTCAGTTTTACATCTAATAAATACCTCAGGATCTGCTGTGCCTGTATGATCATCAAGTTCCCTGGCAACAGAATGTAATAATATAAACACTAACAGATGTATGATGGGTGTAATGTTAGCTGATAACAAATCTAAGATAAAAAAATAATATATCATTAGATCTAATGATCTCTCTCTCTTTACATATATATATATATATATATTAACATCAATGAGAACTGATAGCAAATATAGAGAAACTGCGTTATTTACTTCATATCTTCATATCAAATTATCTAATTAAAGTGTACGGCTGTATCAAGCCAAAGAGTAAATTAGCAAATTGAAAATAATCCTTCTTTATTTAGAATATTATCAACTGTAATTAATTGTCTATATCGAGGTGAAAACATATAGCTGCCATGTTGACAGACTTCATAACATAATATTAGTGTAACTCATTCATTGATGCATTATATTTCTGTATTTAGTAATGTAGTTGTACAATGCAAGTACTATTAATAAGAGACTATCAGGAACTGTCAGTCAATATACTGATTTGGATCAGATTATTCAGTTTTATTTATTTTACGCATAATGCCAGTGTGGAATAAGTAAGAAAAACATCACACAAGATAATATGCTAAGATGATTGTCATCAAAATTAATCTGATTCAGAGGTGCAAACCATTCATCTTGTTAATGGTTTGCTTAATAATATAGTAATACAGCTTAATAATATAACTTTAAACAACAACAAAAGGTTTCTCAATATTTGTCAAATATTATATCTTAGTCTTGCTTATTCAGAACCGACAGTTAATGGCTTAAATAAACATATCAGTAGAAGATCCCATTAACAAAGAAATGGGGATAAAGATTTCCTAACATTTATTATAATGTAACTGTTCACAATAGCACCAAGTAAAATATCAATGGCTAACGTATGGCTTAATGTGTGCTTTATTTACAAGCCATTTATAATTGGTTATCTAGTTACCTCACATTGTCATCTTTTCTTTCGCTGAACACTCTTAGTACAAAGTCACCTTCTTGGTTTGGCTCGAAGGTTGATGGTATGATAACGTAATGGCCTGGAGCCAATGAACAATGATCAGACACCTGGAAAAAATAATCCCAAATAAGTCATTATTTACATCTTATGTGATGATATATATATATATATATATATATATATATATATTAAAATGTTATATTATTTATTCAGGGTGCCTCTGTTTTATTTGGTAATGTGTTGGATCACGGATCACTACCACCCGAGTTCGAATCTCGGCGTCGGCATATCTGAAGGGTGTTTCATCTTTGACTTCGTTTCATTACCTTTGGATGTTGCTTGGCCCATTTAGCCTATCATGCGCACAAACGTGGCCGTAGAACATCAATCCTCATCTATCATATGTTATTTATTCATATTATACAGTATAAATTACGTGTATGAACCATCAACCCAACAAAGATTACAGTTCAAGATAGCAAGTGGGTCTACAGAGACACAACAGCCTTAACGATGATATATCTTTAGGTGCCCAGTTTCAATGCTGCCAACACCCTCTTATAGTTACCAGTATAATATATATATATATATATATATATATATATATTATTCCTAATTTCAACTATTCATCCAATTATAGCATAAATGAAAGTTGTGGCAACGAAGTTTCAGTTAATTAAAATATTTATCGATAGTAAGTGGTTGTGCTACATTTGTTTAAAACATACAAAAATATAGTAAAAAAACCATATTACTGAGCTTATAAACCACAGACTAGCAATATAACGAGGTCACATGACCAAAATGAAAAAGCCTCACCTCACATCTATGTATATAAAAGCCTTTGAACTAATTTTATTCTTTGAAAAAGCAATACATCAAATATGGTAAATAAATTATAAGCTTCCACTGGTGTGATAAAACAGAATTCTTAAAAAGGTGTGACTAAAAATATTCCCAAACTCTTTAGAGATTGCTTGACCCAAATATTTTAAAATGTGCACAAAAATGGCAGCAAATCAGCAATATTTACATTTACTGGACTTTACAGAAATATTTCAATTGAACTCCAGCTTGTCAAAATAAACATCTCCACATTATTTAAGCATAGACTGCATCACACACACACAAACACACACACACACACACACACACAAAATTAACTTCTACCAAAAACAGACCTCTCGTGTATCAATGAAATGACGGGATCGTGCTGCCATTCTGTGTGTTCTGAAGAATCTGTCATCCAACGTACCACAATCAGGATTGTCCAACTGTAAAATAAAACAAAATCATCGTTAATCAAAGATATTGAACTCTATGATTATTTTAGATATTATATCACTTAAAACGAAGGGGATCTTGTTTAAGAGAGGTCTTACATTACCTTTACATGATGATAACATATCGAGACGACTAAAAGACTACTTCTAATTAAAAATGTGACCTGTCTTAAAGGTGGTCTCGTACAGATGTTTGTTAGCAGCAATCACATTAAGATATACCTGATAGATAGCAAATCCTATTGTGAGGTTGCTTTCGCCTTTGGCTCGAAGTTTCCTTCTCTCTTTTTGCATCAGACCAACAATAATTGATC
This sequence comes from Paralvinella palmiformis, assembly GCA_025642065.1. Taxonomy (NCBI): domain Eukaryota; kingdom Metazoa; phylum Annelida; class Polychaeta; order Terebellida; family Alvinellidae; genus Paralvinella; species Paralvinella palmiformis. The sequence goes on from JAODUP010000271.1 coordinate 444,596, forward strand.
CGTTCCCATCCTCATCATCCTCATCCGGATCAACAACGGAGATCACATATTGCGGATTGGACCAGAACGCTGGAACATGTCATTGTTACATATCAATAATCATATTATTAATACATACTGATAGCGTCAATAACTCAAACTCTTTAGTAAAGTACCCAGAGAGCGTTCCTGCTAATTAATGTTTAATGTTTTATTTAAGGCATATTATTTTTTAATATTTATGGATTATTAAAAATTCAACGTTAAAATGTTTTTTTTTGGTTGTAAATTTATTACATTTTGTTGTGATTCGATTTCCAATTTATGTTAATATCATCTTTAGAAATACTTACTTTCAAATGTTTAAACATTACTAACATATAGTAAACAGAGTGTACTTATTTTTAGCTTTTGTTTACAGTTCCCAGCTGATATTTCAATATACGAATGTTGCTCTACCCCGTGGGGGGGGGGCAGGTCAAGAATTCACAAGCTATGTTGATGAGACTTACACCATGAAATAGTTGTAAACAAAGAAAAGAAAAACTAATAATAAATAAATAATCAAATTTAATATTTTCTCATTTTTTTTCATTAAGGATCATATAGATATTGGGGGGTGGGGGGGGGTGGACGGAAAATGGCCTCATTTATCACGAATGTTGCATTTTTGTGAAATAATATTGTTTGCTTAAGAATATTTTTTTATTTATATTGTTCCATGCTAGAAGTTAACATGGCAAATGTGGGTGAATAAGGGGAAAAATACAGAGTTCTGATACTATCCTGAGATAAAATATTTTCACTTGTTTTAGTACAAACCAAGACTCTGACATTTGATTACTGACTGTGGCCAAATTATGGAAAGAACCACATTGGAAATAAGTGTACGCTAGTGTGTTTTTATGTGTTATCCTTGGTGATTTTTATATATGTTAATTGTTATCCATATATAATTCATCACGTTTATTTTTTCATCAAATAAACTCAAATCAAATCATGGTTTCCGGATAAGGTTAATAGAAAGATTAATTGTTGGGTAAATCATTGGCATGATGATGATGATCATCATCATCATCATCCTCATCATCAAACAGCCATTTTAATTCAAACAGAAGCCATTCAGGTACCAACTTGACTTATTGTTGGCACAGCCTCCAGCATTAACGTATCTCCTCCACGAGCCTTCGTGTAGTGTTCCCTCCCACTTCCTCACTTCGGCTGCACCTTCTTCTTCTAGAGTGTCAGGACCAAGATAACAGATCTCTAATCTCATGAACTCATCCTTAAAATCAGTGTATGACATCCTGTAACAAAAAATCAAACAAACAACACTTTGGTTATATGTCCTCTATAGAATAATCAGAGCAAAACATTCAGAATATTATTGATGTTATTATTATTATTATTATTATTAATATCTTTATTATGACTGGTAGTTATTTACTTATAGTTACCAGAACTCGCCATCATGGTCATAGCACAGTCCAAGGGATTCCTTCTCTTCCTCGGGCACTAACTGCCATTCTTCTGACCTAGTGAAAAGTACAATGGATGGATATAAACAGACGCATATCTCGATGTATATAGGTCACTGAATGTGGTGTGAGTGTGGATGGATTAGATGAAGTATGCATTAGAATCCCTACACATTAATTGCGATTGTAAAATAAACCTGTCTGAGATTGGGTAGTCTAAACTGTAAATGACAGATATCTCATGGATTGGTGTTTATAAGGTTAATTTTCCATCAGATATAATTGTTAAAAAAATTGACATTTAAATCAGCACGGATGAGCATTCATTAAATAATAAATGTAACCATAAAAGAACAGCTGTGAGGTTTACAGAAGTCATAGCATTTACTCCGGACTGAGGCGATGTTTATTTTGAGTCCACTCATAATCCATGTTTAAAAGGCATACGCCCTACAAGTTAGTATGAGTTTAAACTAAACTAATTGGACACAGAGAGACTGATTTGATAATAATCTAGCCTTCATTATATGGTCGGTGTTTAGAAGATCTGTATCACAATACAGATTTGATCTTTATCTATGAGATGTAAAAAAGTGAAATAACTGTTTCCATATTAAAAACTCAGAATTAATTTGAGAGTAGAATCTGTCAGGCCAAAGGTTTCTGGCTGAACCAGAGGAAACTGAACCCCCCCCCCCCACACACACACACATACCATTAAACAAAACATAACATAAAACAGTTTAAATTTTGATATAAACTACAAACTATTACTGACTCATCACTCCAAGCTCCTTTCCACTCATGACTGTCACCCCAAGGATTCCTTATTCTGAGCATAGGTATCTTGCCAGATACACGAGCTGTCTGTACCTCTACCTGGAAGACATGAAATTTGGCTGAAAACCCTCAAATAACCTGCTATGGCTCACTAATGTGTTGTATATAAAAGCTAAATGCTTTATATATATGCTTTATATATATATATATATATATCCAAGTCAGTGTTCTTTACAAGTAATATTCAATTTTTAAGAATAACAAATAAAATGTCTTATAAGTTATAACAACCATACAGATCTACTTCTTAAAATTAATCATTTACACAAGTTTGAAGCTGCTTTATTTACGCACATTTATATATCGAGGACCATTTATGAGAATCACTCATATTTAATTGTGATATTCAACAGATCAACTTAATTGAATAATCATATCTTATTTCAACAGAACAGTGTGACTTTATATTTTATTTAAATATATATATATATATATATATATATATATATATATTATGTGTGTGTGTGTGTGTGTGTTAGAAACTCAAAAAATGGAAATATAAATATCACTAAATTCTCAAAACACACACACACACACACACACAAACACACATACGCATATATATATATATATATATATATATATATATACACATGACCCTATTCATATAAAATAATGTGTGATTGTAGTCACCTTTCATGATATTAAATATTTAGGCAACAACTGGCTACATTATAACAGATCCATAATTAATAGCCCACTCATAGAAATATTGGTGATTAAAATGTTTATGGAAAAAAGAAAATGTAAAATATTAAAAACTCACATAACGGACACTAGTTATACTATAGGCATGACCTATGATGAGTCCATTGTCAAGTTGGGCTTCCATTTGGTCAGGAGATGCCTGAAAACAATTATTATAAAAAGATAATTAAAACACAAACCAGAGAGCATCAATAAGTGGAGGGATGACAGATTAATTAGTGCAGGCAGGACAAGTGGTGCAAAAGTTTACTTGTCCCATCTGAAATTTACTTGTCCCAACAAACCTCCACAATATCACCGAATTACACGAAGTCACAATTCATTAGCAGCGTTGAATAAAGAATGGTGTTTTTGTTTGTAGTATATTTATTTGTGAAACACAAGCACATGGAGGCATAGCAGATGTAAACACAAGCACATGGACTGAAACTTCCGTGACCAGGTGAGATTAACGAGCCAACCACGATCAACTTTACGCTGGCTAAACAACCGCAGACATTGATAACGCATGCTGTGATTGGCCAACGCATTGCGTAGTTGGTTTCAGTCTTTTAGCAAACTTCCGGATGGTGATCTGGGGAAAATGACACATAAATTGAAATGTAAAGAAATGACAAATAAACGGTCGTTTTCGATATACTTCAGTTTACTTGTCCCGTCGGGCAAATAATTGGGACGATCTACTTGTCCTGCATGCAAAACCACTTGTCTCGGATAAGCGTTAATGTCCTGCCCTGCCAGGTGAAGACATATAACCAGAGGTGATCTGATTATACAATCTCATTATCACTGTTGATAATGATGAACATTGATTTACTAAATATGTGAATATCTTTAAAAGAACGAATCAAAAAACGTTATGAATAATGATTATAATAGACAGATGATATAAATTATAAATATAATATTCATAATGTTGAGATTATTTATTTATTTGATTTATTATTTATCAATATAACCATTGTGTTCATGAAATCATCCTTGTTCAGTTTTGTATTAGCCTATCAGTTAGATGTTTCTGACCGTTAAAAAATACATGATAAGCTCTGCCAAATTTCAGTGACATGTTTTAGTCATAAGATTCACTGATCCACTCAACTGTATGTCGGCAACTGTAATGTCAACATGTCGGAAAATACTCCACAATCTTAAAAAATTTTCAACTTAGAATGTTGTACCTTTTTTGCCAAAAAACCAGGCCTTTAAAAATTTAAATTAGTTTGGTTGTATATACATAAAAAAAAAAGGAAGTTTTTTCATACACTCCCACATGTATGGTTTTCCAGGAGTTTCCATGACATTTGTTTATCAAAATATCTAATTTTCCAGGATCCTATCAATATTTTCCGGGAGTATTTGATTAATGGAACAGATATGTGACGCCATTTTTATGTGAATGTAAGACAATAAGTATGCGGAGATCGACAAATCTCATTTTACATCACTGACAGCAATAAACAAGTTCATTTCTATTTGTATATGTAATATACAAATAAAATTATGTCAATTTAATCCAGAAACACAATAAGAGTAACAGTGCTAAATAATTTTGTCGACAAGCAGCATACACTGATCTGGGTGCCGAGGTAAAAAGGTAAACCCCTGCATAGCTATTATTATAAAATAACTAAGCACAGTTTGTGTGTGTGTGTGTGTGTGTGTGTGCCTGCCTGCCTGCAGCCTTGATTTGATTAGTTTTCAAAAATCCTCATTCACATAGTATCCTGTAACATGCAGTGATGTTAATCTTTCATGGCCACCAAAGACCATACAGAATATGATCTTTGTGGCCACCAATGCTATAAAGATTCCCGGTGTTTTCCACACAGGACATCATTGAGAAGAAAAAAACAGGGAAAGAGTGACATCATGTTTAGAATACCAGGCTTTGAGGCTGCGCTATTTAAAGTAATCACTTTGATAGGCAGCCTGCTGTGTGATGGCACAAAAGGTTGCTGCAGCTACCTAACTCTGTGAGCTACCAGTATTATCTACACCATGAGCTACCAGTATCACCTACACCATGAGCTACCAGTATCATCTAACACTGTGAGCTACCAGTACCATCTACATCATGAGCTACCAGTACCACTCAACAATGTGAGATACCATTACCATAAACTTGTAGGAATAAACATACAATTCTGGCATTTGCACTTTACCACAAAATCTATCAATTTAAGAATTATTTACATTCTGTGCGCATTGAAAACAGATTGCACACATGAAAGAGAAATTGTAGTCTTCCACACTTTTGGCCTGTTACTTCTCTGACATTGCTGCAAACTGTGATATGCTGAATCATGTCATATCAGGTCATGTCAAAGAAATTGAAACTGTTTCCAAGGCAATATAATCGATTTTTGTTGAAGCCGGTGCAAATAATTTAGTACCTTTCTAATTAATTAAACTTTGACAACCGTTATACTTACATCAATAGAACAACCCATCATGGCACCTTTGGATGCAGCTTTATGCATCGTCTTGAAGAGGTCATCGGGAGTTTCATCACGGAGTGTATACCTCTCCGATATACCTCCTGTGAAGTCTGTCAGAGCTTCACTTGTTAGACCACCACTGAGATTCTCGTAACAACCGTTCAATCTACATTGATTATAACATGTATTAATGAATTGAAGGATACATATATAAACAAATATAAAGATGATTGGCACAATTTAATTGCCTTGTTTGGGCCTGCTATGCTAAGGGACCACGATGATTATCATAATTTTAATAAGCTTACAAACAAAATGGGGTCAAGTCAATTCCAGAATTTCAATTGATGGTTAATTCCAATTCCTAAATTGGAATTGATTATTTTTAAAAAGAATTGTAAAAGAGAAAATTATGAATTGGAAATGAAGTTTCCTACAAAACAATTAAATCTGTAAAAACAGAACTGGAATTTAAAAATTTGGAATTGAACTTGATAAAGTTGATGTGGAATTAAAATTGACCAAATGGAATTGAGTGGAATTGGAATTGACAAAATGGAATTCATCCCATGTCTGCAAACAATATATATTTGAAAAATTATTAAAAAAACAAAACAAAAACATGTCTATTGAATAATCAGTCAAATATCCTCACACTACATGACAGGCAGATCTTTCTACTACTGGCGCCATCTGTTGAATACTAATAGTAGCTGATAGTAGTCCTCATTTTATTGTAGCAAAATGTAGCAACTTTGAGGCGTTTAATTACCATTTTCAACATTTACATCTGTTCATTTTCAAGTGGGGGGGAGGTTGATGATTGATGTTTTATGGCCATGTTTGTACACATATTAGGCTAAATGGGCAGAGCAACCTCCAAAGGTAATGAAGTGAAGTCCAAGATGAAATACTCTTCAGATATACCCATACTGAGATTCGAACTCAGATGGTAGTGATCCGTGGTCCAACGCACTACCAACTAGACCACGGAGGTACCCAAGTGGTAGGGAGGTAGAAAATGCTTGTTTTATACACTTGTGAAAATCATGAAAGACTCCTAACTGATTTAAACAGAATATTATTGCAAGTGTCCTTAACACACACACACACACACACACACACACATACAAACAAACAACACATGCATTAAATTGAAACATAATTATTTACATTTCTTTCAACATCTGAGATAATTACCCAGTCATTTTTAATACAGTAACACAAATTATTATTATTATTATTATTATTATTACAAGAATATTATTAACGTAATAGATGACAACAATAATCTATCAATATACTAACTTGGCATAAGCCTTTTCTAACAGAGCGCTCCAGAACTCATTCCTCTCGCCAGAGTGCATGTAGATCAGCTGACCATTGGATGTCGGTAATCTGTCATCAATTAACACTTCTACCCAACGTCCATACTGCCAAAACATGAATCTAAATACACCTGAAACATCATCAGTATAACAACTATATACTACAGGTAGATACTGAGATAAAATATATATATATAAATAGTGCAACATTCATTATGTGGTAGATAAAATGGTGATGAGGGGAAGTGAAATATGTAATATCCTTCAGACACAGTCCATCCAGGGTTTGAACTCGGGTCCTAGAGATCTGTACTCAACCACACTACTGGTTAGGCCAGCGGGATACCCATAGATATAGAGAGAGATAGTGATTCTTATTATCATGATCAGAGTCACTTTTGTTGATATAATAATGAAGATTTTAGTTTATTTATTAATGATGTGAATGTTTCATAATGAAACTACAAAACTTTAGGTTGATCATCCATTATCATATTAGGTAAATGTGGAATGTTGTTGTCTTATCATAAATTTTATGCAAACAGTGACTGAGTGAGCTCCAAAGGTAATGAGTGAAAGATGAAATTTTCTCTAGACACAGTTAGGCCATGATTTGAACTCTAGTGCTAGAGGTATGCGACTATTCGCATTACCCAGGTGTAGACAGGACCTCCATTGTAGTACGTAATACTATTGTAGTACAATTACAAGATTGTTAATAACTTTGGCCTTCTTGCATGTGTAACGATGTTGTCTCCTTAATAACCATGGGATGAAATGGAAAGGAGGAAAAAATTGACTGTATGTACCTAAAGGTAGAAAATGGTTTCTGAACAATTTCACAAATGTGAACAAGTCAATCTTTCACATGACGTAGTGACAGAGCTAACAGCTTATGTGAAGACTAAGATATCTCTAGGCATCTTGTTATAAACAATTGCACTCCACATAGAACAATTTTAAACAGAGGAATACCTTGGGAATATTTTCTACTGGAACGATTTTTGATCCTATGGGCACAACGCAAGAAAATTAGTGTTTTGCAAAGGTACTAATTGTCTGTACTTAAATCGCAGTACGCTAGTTTGTGGCAGATTAGAATGATCATGGTTTAGTCGACTTATAGATGTATGTTGTCAATATGATGTATTTCGTGACACTTTTCACACAGTTCACATATAATAACAGACGGCTAGGAAGTCGATAATTAAATCAACACAGATATCGGATAAACAACGGAATTGGACTATTTGATATTCAATCTATGAGCTCAGCTGACAGTGTGTCAAGTAATATAATTTAGTGAAATGACAACAGACACAATTCATGCATAAATTTTATTAATTGCTATAGGTATCACAATAAGTTTACGATACTTTATTTATTTTAATTATGACACGGTTATTGGTTGCTAGTCCATTTTTATGATGTTCCTGTGTTAGGTCGAGCTAAATGTGTAATTTCTCAATCATTCTCGTCAGCTGAGCTCATAGTCCATACAACAATGGAGAAATGTTTATTATACTGATAAAAACATGTGTTTGTGATTAATTACAGGAACATCACAGACTATTACTGCTATTAAGCCATATTTAGCTTCCAAATATTAGCATCAATTTAGTTTCCAATAACTTATAAATATTACACAAACAACTTTTGAGAGCTGTGCCAGACAAGTGTTTAGGTAAATCTCTTATAATGATGTGGTACTGTACTAGGTTTATAGTACACGACTACGATTGTAGTAAATACTATAATGGAGATCCCATCTCCACCAGTTACTAATTAGGTCATAGGAACAGCCATTGTAATACAGTGATGGTGATGATTGATGTTTTACGGCCACTTCTGTGCACAAGGATCGGCTAAATGGGCTGAGCGACCTTCAAAGGTAATGAGACGAAGTCAAAGATGAAACAACCTTCAGATATGCCTACACCGATATTCGAATACGGATGGTAGTGATCTGTGGTCCAACACGCTACCAATAGACCACTGACTGAAAATTGTCTATATAAGTCATGTTTATGCAAATTCGTATACTATTTGCATACAGGCAACACAGACTGGAATGAGGAAGGAAGGATTTCTTTTATTTCAGGATCTATGATCATGACACATGGATAACACATGAAAGTACAAACACTTATTTCCAGTAAAAGGGACCACACTGCAAATAAGTGCAAACAATTCCTCCCCCACCAGTCACAGGGGAGCATTACAGAATGATGGACCCAAAATATCCCGAGGGTGGTCAGTGCCAGAGTGTATTACGTGCTCAGGGATCTTTAGCGTCCCCCTTTTTTAAATTAATTTAGCGGAGACAGCAGCATCATTTAACAGGGTCAGCATCCCATGATGTTGTGAACCAAGAAATTAATTCCTGAAAAGCTTCCGACCTTTTTGCGGGATCGAAGCTGTGATCCTTGGCGGTTTTAGTGTAAATCCATCCATTAGATCACCAGAGCTCACACTTGACTAACAAACTTGAAAATGCTGACGCTGTTTTAATTCACAGATTCCACTCAGCAGTTGTCATTATTATATAATGATAAAGAATGTTCCATATTATAAGTAATAGTGAAATGATAATAAAGAATATTTGTAACGACAATGAAAACTGAAGAAACAATGATAATACAGTGATACTGAAGAGCTCATCGTGACCCATCTCTGGTTGGATGACTATTAGAACAAAGAGCTCGTTAGTTTATAAAAGCTTCCCATCCGAAGAAATTGTTTCTTACGGAAAACTGTAAACATTTTCAAACTGTTGTCTGAGAGCCTCGTTGTTTAGCTTTAGTATAAATAAACAGCTATACAAATGTGATATAAAACATTGTAAAAAGGCATTCTTTAAGAAGGCCTGCTTCATAAGCCACTGATGTAAGCTCATAAAATTATTCGATGCAATTTGTATCAGGGCTGCAAAAACAAAAATCAATTACAACATTTTTATTTAAATCAGATTTTAAAATACGAATATTTTAAAAACAGTTCATCAATATACGATTGAAATGTAAGAAAGTGCAAGCCACCAGATGTTAGTATAAATACCAATTAAAATTTGTTTGTGTTCTTTTCAAAATAAGCCCACAAATGGATGGGAGGTGGTGGTTTCGCATGTTATCTGGATCAACTGCCCAATTTGCCACCCGGAAGCAGCCTTGTCTCGCTTAAACCATCCTGTTGTGTTTGTATCCCAAATATCGCCCCAATCATAAGCACTGATTTAACAACACTGAATGGCACAAATATATTTTATCTCATAAACTAACTCAAAACACATCAATCAGCAGCCCAAACTCCACAGTTCAGAGGTAATTAATTAATTAATGGATTCCTTTTCAAGGGCAATCACAAGCCACTGGAGGGTGAGTGAAACGACACAGGGCATGTTACATCAGCCGCAGAACGGATAATAGATGGAGTGCAGCACTGACAGATTCGACACCCATGGGTCGCAAAATAAATCGAGGACGGCAACGAAAAAGGTGGATAGATGAACTACAACAGTAGTGGGGCAATGTGGGGGCAATGTGGAGAGCATTGGAGGCAACGTCGTGCTAAGGCTTTCGTCCTGCAGTGGACTGATCATGGCTGAAGATGTATCTTTGTATGTATGTATGGTAATTTAAGGAAGAAATCTTGGAATTACAGTGATAGAAACAAGAATGATTTACAATACACATCATGTACACATACACATTCTTCTGATGCAGTCAGACCCGATCAACAAGAAGAAAATTTTTAACAACCAGCTTATTTAAGTAAGATAATGCAATAAAAGGAATGGATCCGTTTATGACAAATAAGGCTCCCTTTATATACACCACCACAACAACACAAGAGAACATCTAAATTAAAGACGTTGTTATTTAATTCTTCTATCGTATCTCAATTCATATTTTGTCCCATTATGTGGCATTTCTGTAAACGGTCAGATATTATCAAAACAGAAGTGTACGAAGACCTACATTATCATCCACTCAAATAGTTATACATGGATTTTTATGGCCTCATATACAGAATAAAGTGAATGTTTTAAGAAATCTGCATTGTATTTAAATAGGTTAAAAATAATTTTATGTGAACTTGTCGAATGTATCATGAAGTCAAATCCCAGATGCCTACATAAACTAGGCACTCTACGGGAAAACATATATAATGCAAAAGGTAGTGTGAAGTTAGAAAAGTCCAGCTTTAACTACTGTGCTACAAAATGGAATGAATTGCTAAATGTATTTTGGGAAGGTCTAGTTTTTGAACAGTTCAAAAATTCAGTCAGTTTATGGGATGGAGCATTATATCAATGTTCCTATTGTGATTGATGTATTTGATCAAATCTATGAATATCTTTGTGACCTTGAATTTCATTTACTTTAGTCATGTTTAATTTAGTTTGCGAGCTCTAACGAGTCTAAGGTGTAATATTCTGATCCTTTATCTTATTTATCAATGTTTACATTTTATATATATATATATATATATATATATATATTCCTGCAGGGTTCATACACATTTTGACATCTCAGATTCCAGGACTTTCCAATGTCAAATTTTCAATGAATTCATGAACTTTTAACGCACAAAGATACACCCATATTTCGGAAGAAGAGTAACGACTGAATTCTTGTATGCTTATGATTAAAAATATAGATCTATATGTCCAAATTCCAGGACTTTCAAGGACCTCTACAAATATTCCAGGACTTTCCAGGCCTGGAACCCAAATTTTCAAATTCCAGGACTTTCCAGGTTTTCAAGGACCCATGCGAACCTTGTCCTGTCACAAAATTTTAAATAGGTCAAAATTAGCACAGCGATGATAACTGCACCTGAACTCTGTACCAAATAATTTATCTTTTTGTTACTCACCTGCATAGTTGGTGTCAAAGCTTTGTCCGTCAGGTATAATTTTGTGGAGTAAATCTTCATTGGTCGCCAGACAGGACACAGCAGCCAAGAGCCAACAATCACCTGAGTGATGACACAGATATCTCTCATCACAATATTACTGATTGGTACCAATAATTTAACATGAACAAGGAATTGTTTTTAAATCCAGATGTTAGACAGGTACTCACCCAGTACACCTTGGATAACATCCAGACGACTGGCACCCTCTACAAACATTTGCGGATCACCACAGATATCCTGTATAACAACGTTATTATTATGATTGTCTTATTTAGCAGAATATGAACTAAAACAAAGACATAACAATTCAATTGTTATTGAAACATCTTATCTTTTAAGCCTGAATGAGCATAACGCAGACTGACACAGCTTACACATTTCCATTTAAGTATGTCTTACCCCAGGCCGGAGCCATTCCACTTCACCGCAGGGTGGTCGGCTATCATAATACATTGACTCTTCACAGGCAGGAAAATCTGGGTCTTCCCAGAGACATCCATTCTCCAGACATTCATTAACCACCTCCTCAAAGGTTTTTGGCTCTGGGAGACCTGGTCTCCTTGGCACAATGCTGCGATGAGCCGAGCCACGTCCAGTATCTCTAATAGTCGGACGTCCAAAGAAATCATCGATCGCATCATTAAATTTTGGTGTCCATCCTTTAAAATATCGCCGGAAAGAAGTCATCATGGAGCCGGCGTCACCTTTAGTGAGGTATTCTGTGGCCAATGAGGCAGCCGCCTGGATCGCTACGGGAGCTAGTGTCTTGACGATGCTCGATGTTTGAGCTTTTGGCTGGTTGTCGTCTTCGTCCCGCGACTTCTTTTGGTGTAACCTTAGGTTACTTTTCACATCCGACTGGATGTTTCCAACGACAGTGTTAATGTCGCCTTTAAGTTTGTTAAAACCTTTCCCAAACTGAAAAGGCCACACGCAGAACAAAATTACTAAAATTGCTCTATTACTGTAAGGAATCATGTTTAACTTTAAGATGCTTTTGTGGTAATTATTAATAATATCTATAGAAAAAGACAAAAAATTTAGTAAAAAGTACAGTTCATGCCTATTTAAAAGATTATAAAGCAATGTCAAATATGTAAACAAACAATTCAGTTAGTTTTATGTGTGTGTGTGGGTGTCTGTGTGTGTGCATGCATGTGTGTATTGATAGGTCATGCACAATCATTAATCAGTGAAATTACAATAATAGTCATCTTTAAAATTTTGAATGATCATGAATTTTTATTGCTACCATACATCCATCTGCTTCTTAAAAATAATAATATAAACAATATGTGATTACGAAGACAATAAATAGAAAATATTTATATATTTTGTGACTGTTCAGACAGTACAAAGTCCATCTATAATTTGGAAGACACGTTTTTTATGAAACAATAGAATACTGTATGATATTGCCAAATGAGAAGGAAATATCACGGAGTATAAGCTCTCTTGGATGTAACACTTGCAAAGATGACAGGATACAAACTAGACATAAATATACACGAATAACATACAAGGCATGAAATATTAACATCTGATTGGTTAACATGGCAAAGCATGCACAGACAGGTTAAATATAGGTGACAGAAGAACATGCACTATTTACTAGGCTGTGCCCAATAAGTGACAGCCTTGGATCAATCCCCAAACTATAAAAAAAAGTATGCACTATTTACTGAAATTTAGTATTTACTGAAATCTAGTTCAATGATATTTAATTATATAATTTCAAGCCAAAAACATCAATGAATCCAGCAGAAAAAAGTTATCTACAAATGACAATAAATAAAACTACAAAGTGGTAAAATAAAGAAGAAAAATTGGTGTCTAGAAGGTCTACTTGGATCATATTTAGGGAATACTACCTCTATACACTAAATTTACTCAACAAACAACTTTAAGATAAGCTTGCAATTGACTTTTGACATTTAGTTTTTGGAAAACACTTCACATCAAAGCCTTCCCCACTCCCGTGACATGAACAAGCTATTAGTGTGCATCAGGCAGCATATCGGGAAAAGGCCTCCCTTTCACCCAGAGGTGCTCTTATGTAAAGAGGAGAAAATAAACAACATGATGCACTTAAAGCATAGAGTTGCCAGTGGAGTATACTCTTCACTGTACGTGCAAGCATACTTACAGACTTGAACATGATGAAGGCTTATCTACATGAGCAGCCAATCATATCAAATTAATCACAGACAACATTCAATTGAACAACTACAGACCTATAGATGAGGCCTGTTTCTAAGTTTTAGTACGATCATTAAAGTTATCTACACAGAGCATGAAAATATTAAGAGCAACAAAGTAAACTATTTCATTAAAATGTTACTGATATAATTCTAATTACCATATATATATATATATATATATATATATATAAATCTACAGTATTATTTACTTATATATATATATATATATATATATATATATAAGAACATAATACTGTAGATTTCTTATGATACTAATACTATATAGTCTAAATTTATATATGAAGAACATTTATATATTCATATCAAGTAGAAAGCATAAATTCCAGTTATTAGTCACTGGGAATATGATAAACTTCTTTAATAAACTAACTTCCACATGACAAAAATATAAATGGTGTTAGCATGTTAAGCGTGTACACAACTGTTAATTGTGTGTGTGTGTGTGTGTGTGTGCACGCATATGAGAACTGTGTATCGAATAGGTAATTAAGGTACTGAACAATTCATGTTTATCGTGGATACCTATGCTTTAGACACAATTGATCAACTACCCTTTTGTTAATAATTGCAACCATCCAAAAGAAACACTTAATGATAGCATGAATATGTGTCTGGAAATATAGTTATATAATTATAAACAATATTATTAACTTAAGACGAATAATTGTTTATCTTCATACATACTAGCAGATGGTATACATAGGTATATAAAGGTCAAGGATATTCCTGTAGTTCTGACCTAGTTTGACATTAATCTGAAAGGTCTGATTGGTTACAATATTAAAATTTTACTTCTAACCTAATCTGATATTATAATTCTGACAAGTCTGCCTGAGTTATAATACATTTAACAAATCCCAGTTAAAATATCAGTTTTACATTTTTAGAGGGATACTCGATCTGTTGAGAATTTGGTTGAACAGAATCCAGCCTTTTAAGTTTTATATTGAATGTTGGCAATTCCAACAGAGACAGGTAACACTGGGAAATAATCCTACAGGGAGGAAGGCTATTGAATATTTCATAACTTAGTTTTGATCAGGGATTGTGTACACAGGAGATTGAGATATCCATTGATTACATGTTGGAAATAGAATGAACAAACGAGATGTATCACTGAAATAATAGAATTTGACCTACAATGTCTAGTTTATCACATTATGGTGTACCTGGTTTATTGTTAAAATGGCGCAGAGGATTACAATCATGCTTATTTATAATAATTAATTAAAG
Source organism: Paralvinella palmiformis (assembly GCA_025642065.1). Classification (NCBI taxonomy): domain Eukaryota; kingdom Metazoa; phylum Annelida; class Polychaeta; order Terebellida; family Alvinellidae; genus Paralvinella; species Paralvinella palmiformis. The sequence goes on from JAODUP010000271.1 coordinate 459,742, forward strand.
AAAATAATTTGGTTGTGTTTTGTATACATCTAAAAAAGCCAATTATAAAGTCTACTGGGATCAATCTTTTTTTAAACATCTTGCACAAGTTTACAATCATTGCAAAATTTATGTACTAGCATCACTTTAATCCTTTTATAAAACAAATTTCCCCAATGATCAAATCAGGAAATCATAATTTAATTTGAACACCGTTCTGTTCATTCAATATTATAACATTTTGGTGTTTGTTTTTTTTTTTTATACAAGCAATAGCCCGTAAGTATAGGTGTTATTTCGAATCTAAAAATATGAGTACAAGTTTCCTTTGTGAATTGTAATCTCTCTCTCTCTCTCTCTCTCTGTGTGTGTGTGTGTGTGTGTGTGTGTTTCTCACCCCCCCCCCCTGAAAACCTTGAACCAGATAAATACACGGATGTTGACGATGTGTCTATTTAACTATTTCAAGGTTCAATCATAATCAGTGAGATCCATTAACTTAAACATCACGGAACTTGTACCTATACCTTCAGGTACGACACACACACACACACACACACACGTATCTGCACTCATACATAATATATATGTATCCACACACCCACACACACACACACACACACGTGTACATTCGCTTCATACATATAAGTACGACACACACAGACACATACGTATCTTCACTCCGACTTTATATATATATATATGTATATCTACACACACACACACATACATATGGGTACACAGTTACTACTACTTACTGCTATACACACAGACAGACATACCTTCATTCACACATGTAGGTACACAGTTACTAACACACACACACACACTCACTTGTTATGAAGCATCTTAAAACAATGCCTAGACATAAATATGTCTTGTAAACAAGTTAGGACTGGGATTTTTGCCCTCGGGGCGTCATCATAAACCATTTTGGCTGAGAGTTTTTGGCTCTTTTCTAAGGAATATTTAAAAGAAAACAAATAATTGTATATTCCCTTCAATGGAGACTTGTCATTTGAGATATACGTAAAGTCGGATATGTTATTAACATTAAATCTATTCTTAGCCACATAACAGCTCGGATACTGCTGCTTCCGTTCTATAGTCTGAAAATGGTCATTCCCCATTACTGGAATACAGCAAAATGTTAAGACCTGAGAAACCTCCCGTGGGTCGACATCAGGTGGTTAAGACAGTTGATTATATTGTCTATTATCAGAGATGGACAATTAGGACCATCCGTGAATCGTCTCGCTCAGTCTGATACTTTATTCAACATCTGTTTATCATTATTATAATTTATTATTGCTAATATTATTACCATGGAAACTGCAATAAAACTTGATATTATATGTGTGTGTGCGTGTGTGTGTGTGTGAAATTTCTGCTTAGAGCCTTTTTTTCGACTGACAAAAATGCAGATCAACAAGTTTTGCTAAACAATATTAATAACTAAGGGGTCAGCTACAGTGAGTATTAGTTTATTTTTGGTGCTGATCTTAATTAAGGATATGAAATAACGCAATGGGAGGATTTAAAAGGACAACACACACACATACGGAGAAAGGGGGGGGGGAAACCTTGGGACTGGATACAGCAAAGCGATTGTCTGGTATACAACCTGGTACAAACTGTGTTATATAAACGCCCATGACTAACAGTATCTAGGGAAAGTTGACCATTTGGGAAAAGATGTAGATCTAAATAAGTAGTTCGGTGGGAACGGTAGATTTGTGTCTGATCCATCTTGATCTGGTTTAATTATGATCTCACACTTAACTATATAATATATTCAACTCGGCTCGTATAATACGGCAACATCATGTCAGAAAATCTTATATCTGTTATAATAAACAAAACTCTGATCGTAATAAGATTAGATTAGATTTAATGTTATTTACTCTAGTTTAACAAGTTGTCTGTTACAACAGATTTGTGACATTTAGTCAACAAACATAGAACTGAAATACTGGTTCCCATATTACTGGATGAATTACCTTAATTATATATATATATATATATATATATATATTACTTTCTTAGTTGGTGTCTTTATATACACTTTAGCAAGGTCAAGCATGCAGATACTTAAATACGTTTAGATACATTTAAATGCAGCAACAACATATATTTTATTAAGGCATGGCACTCGGAGGTTAGGGCTGTTGTACATGGGGGCGCCTCCGTGGTCTAATTGGTAGCTCGTGGTCTAATTGGTGGCCAGTTTGATCACAGATCACTACCACCTGAGTTCGAATCTTGGCGTAGACATATCTGAAGGGTGTTTCATCTTTGACTTCGCTTCATTACCTTTTGGAGGTCGCTCGGCCCAAAATAAATATAACACAGTCAATAAAAAAAACTGGCTTCGTTCGTTCCACACTAGCGGGTAATATTTATCATTAAATAACCCAACTCAGGATTCCTTTGGCCGGAAGCGTCGCCATTAATCATTCAGTCACGTGGTTCTGGCCATAATCCGCCGAGTTCATGCTAGTTTGTCTTCGATCCACTATAATTGAGTCAGATTTCATAATAATGATCCGGTAGCTATGACGTTGGCACGGATTCTAGGAAGAATTATATGTAAGATGTAGCCAATATTTGAAGGGAATTTATAGATGTTGAAGTGTAAAGTATATAAACAGACCTTATTCCCGAAGGAATGCTATTCCCTGATGGTGTCATCAACAAGACCGTGATGGGGGTTGGCGTTGAGAGGTGTCTGTATAGTTTATTGCCGTTTTAACACAATATAAACACTTCTTGATAGATGAGGGTTGTTCTGTTAATATAACCAGGATAACTGATTTATGGGCAAGTTATAAATGCCAAGTTATGATAAAAACAAACAAAAAATATTACGTGTAAATTACCTCACTAACTGGTCAGACGCTCAGTGACTCGCTGATGTACTGACTCACTGAGCTATATATCTACTGACTAATATTAACCTTATTAGTAACACCCAAGACAGACCAGTCAACTAATTAACTAATTGATTCACTCAACTTCACGTGATCTTTAGTAACAAGTTGTTATCGTTTTCACGTTTTCGGGTGAGTCTATTACATACATCCGAACTGGTGAATTTTTCTGTCAGAAATGAGAGAAACATGTTGTTTCTGATCCACTTTCCTGATTCAAAACACCAAATCTCTCTCTCTCAGTCAGAAGTGAAGAGATAATTCGTTTCTTACTAACAAACATCGCTGTTCGGGATTCAATCCCATGATTAATCATTCAGATGTTGTAGTCACGATTCGTACCTATCTGTGCCAGTGCCTTTTCACCTACTACCAACACACACACACACACACAGCGGGAGAAGTCATCGCGTGCGTATGAACACAAGTTAATGTGCTATATTAGTATTATATAGCTAAAGATGTGTCCAGATTTATCTTGTGTGTGTAAAAAGTGTAGAGTGGTTCAATAACCGTGCAAACGATAATATCAAGTGTTTGCATATAAAAAAGGATGTTAATATTTGTTGAAGAGCTTTTCTTTAAGTATATTATATTTTCCGGAACTAATTGCTTATCACTCTATAAAACACCTCCGGATCCCTGAAGTCCTCTGAGCTGTTAAACAACAACAACAGTATTTTGAAGAACAAAAGGTCAAGACCCTTTACTTATGGTAGACCTTTATGATGATGTTAATAGAAGATTAATTGATGATAAACGGTCTCTTTAAAGACAGTTTTATATATCCGTTATGATTCTACTGGTGTGTGTGTGTGTGTGTGTGTGTGTGCGGCGTGTATGTGTGTGTGTGTGTGTGTGTGGTGGTGGAGTCGGGTTCATTAATAATCTTATCTTAACTGTTTCTAGCCTCATTAGCTATCGCCACAATTTATATATAAGTGACGTTTTGACAGATTACTGCTTATCATAAACTACGGATAATGATGAGATAGCCCCAGAGATATGTGTGTGTGTGTGTGTGTGTGTGTATGTGTGTGTGTGTGAGGGGGAGAGATTCCCTGTGTTGATGTTGATTTGAAGGTCCGGGAAAGCCAACCTTTACCAATCCCCCTCCCAAATATATAATTAGACGAACAAATTTGACCTCGCCGGGCCTTCCTAACGCGAGACCCCCCCCCCGGTTCCCGTACCCAAAGGACTGGATATATATATATACTTCTACCTATAGATGTGTGTGTGTGTGTGTGTGTGTGTTACAAGTACGAATGTATATGTATAATATGTATACAGCTGTAGGCAGAAGTGTTTGTGACATTATAGAATGCCAGTGAATCGTTACGGAACGAAAATAACTTGAAGAGTAAATGACTGACTGACAAATTGTACTACACACACACACACACACACACACACACATATATATATATATATATATACATTATATATATATATATATATATATATAATAAACCCAGGCTCTATTATATTATACAATATAATCACACAGGTTAAAGTACCTGTGTGGCGGGTGTCTTCTAAGTACAGAGCTGTGTTAATAATTTAAATTAATATATTTTCTCACGGACATTCCCCCCCCCTCTCCCGGCCAGTAAAGACAACAACTAATTTATTTGTACTCGATTTATTTACGAGACATGAAAGTTGGCATCCATTAATATTTTTTTGCCGAACGAGAACAATTTCTACCGCCTTGTTGTTAAAAACAATCGACCATATATGGTGTGTGACGGAGGGGGTGTTGGGTGTGGGTGTGTGTGTGTTGTTTGTGTCGGGGGGGGGATGAGCATGTTGAATATTTCATAAATAACAAGATTACTTCATGTGCTGTAGGGTTGATTAACTTAAAAGTATATGTCTACGTTAAGTGCACATCAGTCTGTCTGGCCTCCCTGCCTGCCTGCCTGTCTATCTATCTGTCTGTCTTCTGTCTGTCTTATCTATCTATCTATCTGTCTGTCTGTCTGTCTGTATGTCTCGTATGTATACAGTTTTACGAGTATTTTCCGATGTTAGACTGACGGGATTGTAAACTGGCAGTTTTTACTAAACAACATCGAGTAATTGATGCAGGTTAGTTAGGTCAAACAACACGAGATAAATACAGGCCTGTATGTATTTATAATGTATTTGGCGTTCACTCCAGATACACACGCACGATACATCAAATACACTTACCGATTCGTTGCTTAGCTACCGATAATGTGTCTGAGCATTGGGTGAAGGTCCTGGAAATAGTATTTATAAAATATGTATTAGAATATAGACCATTCTAGATTTAAGGAATGTGTGTGTTTGTTTGTGTGTGTGTAAAGAATGCCAGCGTGTGGGCGGCGTATGAATGGGTGAGCATTTATAGGGTTGTTTTAGAGCGGGTCAGTACGTATAGGTGGGTGGGTGGGTGGAATTTGTGTTGGGCTCCATAATATGTCTAAATGGAGATATATATGCATGTGCCTATGTGAGTAGGTTTTTACAGCCACTTTTGTGCACAAGGCAAGATAAATAAATTAAACATGCACGTGTATGTAATATCGTTTTCATTCAAATACATCAATGTGTACTCCTCTTTAATTTAGTAACACCCTGTAATTAATTTCAGCAATCTGTTACCATAATAATATGACCACCGATACCTAACTCAACGATTGCAGCTATAAATAAACGGTACTATTGGGTACAAGTGTACTGTTAATGATAATTATCCGATAATTGAATCCTCAGACTAACATTCCATCCCCAAGTTCCATTTCTACCTGTCGGCTACCTGAAATTTCCGAAAATCATTTTTTATCATTCACGCAGCATCTTTCTGTGCCACATCTTACCTGTGTAATACGATAAGCTGCGGTATAGGTGTAAATCCGAGTCGTGTCTGGATCGAACTTACCCCCCGGATCCCGATATGCCGTATAAAGCACTATAAAGTAAACACACACGGAACTCGGCTGGAATCCGTCGGCTTTCGGTTGAAGGCTTGCGTACACAAGAAGCGTAAAAAAAAACCGACTGCGGATCGATAAATCGATCGATTCCTCGGCGACAGGTTTACAGCTTGCGCTGAAGCTGTCCGATACGACTGCCTGGCTGTATGTATAAATCCGGCTGTACAGCGATGCTGTATACAACAGGCTGCATGACTGACAATTGTGTTTACCGTAAAACATACAAACAGTCTATTTAAAGGGCTTCACTGATGCGTTCGGCAAGACGGCGAAACATAGTCATAGACCTATGATATGTTTCCGATGCGCTTAAACCTGGGGATTCTCCCCGAACAACAAAACCAAACCAAACAACTGTCAAAACACAGCTGTGCTTTTTACTGACTAGATCTGGTAGTCGTGAGAACCGCCAGGCTAGTCAAACAGTAGTAGACCCCCCCCCCCTCCAACCCGCCGGGCAACTTCCGATGTTGTTTATGCTGATCAGAAAATGGTCTATTCTACGACCAGATCGGGTTTACAACATTCGACAATGATTTGATGCCAGAGACTGACAGAGAGTTGACGCTTCATCAAAGCTGCCGACATCGTGTCCTCTCTTCTCACTTACCTGGATGGAGATTGTTGTGTTTACGTTTCGACGAGGCCACAACGGCGTATCGCGGTTTCATCGAACAGAATTTGGACAGAAGTCCGAGAGTTCGTATTCCACTAGATACACTACCGTAAGGGCTTCAGCAGCCGCGCGCGCGCGTGTGTATGTATGGGCGCGCGCTCGCTCGCGTGTTCGCGTACTTACTGTTACGATGTCTCGGTCTGTCAGTCAGACAGTACACCCACACGTGGATGGAGGAGCCCGGAGCTTGTGTATAAAATACACCCAGATACACACACACACAACAAGTAGAGGTCTATACCAAACAGACACAATACTGGAGTAGGACTGGTGCTGCCTTGCTCAGTTAGGCGTTACACCGCCAACAATTTAACCAAGGGCTCGGGCCCACTGTCCGTATGTTATAGAGCGAGAGCCGAGCCAAAGTGACCTAAATTAGACCGACCACTCTATCAGGACTGCCAAATGACTCATTGCTCGGTCTCCTTCTGCCATAATCAAGGCTGGCTTGTTGACAAGCTTTTATGAGTGTATGTGCTACAGTGTTATAGTTCCACGATGAACCGAAGGTGAAAGACCCGTAATGCATGTACGACCCCCCGTCTGTCAATAGATGTGGGCTGTACTATATTTGGAAGAATTTAACAAGTAGTAGTAGTAGTAGAATTTAGTGGAAAGTAGTAACAGTAAGTAGTAGTAGTAGTAGTATGAGTAATCGGTAGTAGTAGTTGTGATTGTTGGTGGCGGTGGTGGCAGTGATAGCATTAATAAAAGCAATAAAAAATAATAATAATAACGGTTAATAAGAATTATTATTATTATTGTATTGTGTTGATTCATTGACTCGGAGCCGGAAAACGAAAAGTTGGTGTTGTAAATATAATTTTAAGAATAAGTAGGCAATTCTGACATTTACCGTTACTCGTTATTTACGGTGAGTAGCAGACATTTATGGATACGTTATGATTGCCTTTCTGATGGGAGTAACAGTTTTATTATCTCATTCGTTGTCATGGCCGTTATGATAACTGGCTCTCAATGGCTGCTGCGGCCCCGATAAAATTTGGGCCCCCAAATTTTAAAAAAAAAAAACTTTAAAGTTTAGTTTAAAAAAAAAAATCCAAAAATTTTTAAATTCTTCGTCGTATTTATAAATACATATATGGATACTGGTGATGGAGGTCCCTTTCGTTCCTGCAAATATTACTATTCTGGGCAATATCATTAAAAGACTTAAAGTGCCAAAGCGTATAAAGTTATTACCATAAAATCATATTTTTTTTTCCATTATAGAAAAGTTCGGGGACTGGAATATCAAATTCCTAAATATTGTTTTCTCGCAGTTTCTTAGATTATTGAATTAAGTTGCATAAACAATCACTCGGAAGTCTTGTCAAGTATCGGCTAAAGTTCGGTACCCTACAATCCTCTTTCAGGATTTGGTATGATGGGAGGATGGTTACTGTAAGAGAAGACAAAGAATGTAGAGAACCTGCTGCCTCTGTCATTCATAGTCAAGTTGTTCAGTACAAAGATTTGGCAAATTTGAGAACATGCATGAAAGTTGGTACATTGGTCCAGTTTGAGGTCAAGAACAATATTTGGATATGGGCACAAGATGGCTGCCTCCTTGAATGGCTAATTTAAATTTAAAAAATTTAATATATATATATATATATATATATAAAAATATATATATATATATATATACAGAAAAAGTAGATCTCCAGGTAAGTAGTGCATGGTCAGTTTGAAGATATTATAAAAATATTCTCTTAGTCTAGTTATAGCACGACTCCTGTATATGACGGTATTCCGCTGAAGTTAGCTAAATTAGGTGTTTGTGCATTATATTACCCAGTTAGATGTATTATATTACCCAGTTAGATGTATTATATTACCCAGTTAGATGTATTCTAGAGAACTGTATTATAAATCTAATTGAAATTGACCAACATTTTCCAGTGTCTTATTTTAGACAAATAAAGTTATATTTCGCTGGATAATTCGCCCTCTTTTAGAAAGGAATTTTAGTTGATCAGATGTCTGAGTATTTTGTAAGATAATATTATATTACCCAGTTAGATGTAGTATATTATCCAGTTACATGTATTATATTACCCAGTTAGATGTATTCTAGAGAACTGTATTATAAATCTAATTGAAATTGACCAACATTTTCCAGTGTCTTATTTTAGACAAATAAAGTTATATTTCGCTGGATAATTCGCCCTCTTTTAGAAAGGAATTTTAGTTGATTAGATGTCTGAATATTTTGTAAGATAATATCTTGATCACACATAAAAGGTTTTAGAACTAACAGTAGCCGTCAAAATGCTATCTTACAGATAGTTGAAATGGTGCTGCGATTGCGCAATGGTTACGAACCTCGAGGTCGGGGTTTGAATCATACCCAAACCCGTGTGTAGAGTACGTTTTCTTCGGGAGGTACCTCTCCGGATATATCTTCCAGGGATGTCTAAGGTCTATGTCAAAGAAAAAACTGATCCATGTTCATATATCTTGGACCACCATGATGTTATTGATGTTATGACACCAGGTGATGACTTGTAAAATTGACCGATTGAAGGATTTATTGGTCACGTATATCATTAACAAGTTACGTCACAAACAGATCTGACATAAGTTTTATGAAATTAGTCGATCGTCGACATTTTGAAAAGATACGCTAATTTCTTTTGTTTATTGCGAGAAACTAAAGAGTCAAAATGTATATTTATAATTTTGAAACTGGAAATATAAAATATTACACCTTGTACGAAGTTTTAGTAGTTTAATGATCAACGTTAACAGCAGTCTTAACCTGAACCATTCTATATTATACTCAGGTCATCCCGTCAGATACTATTGCAGGTGCCAGTGTCTCGGCTCAAGTCATATGGTGGTTGTGCATTTACTTTGTGGAATAGGTTGTATTAAAAATGCGTCGTCTCTCGAGACTTTTAAATCTCTTCTAAAAACACACCGATTTAAGGTCGCTTTCACAGATAAATAACTTTATCTTTCAAATCACTTCCAGGGTTTTTAAGACATATTATTTGGGGTATTATTATATTACATATTATTTGTACAGCGCCCTTGAATGGCTCCTGCTAGTAAAGGCATTTTGTTAAATATTATTATAATAATTATTTTTATTATTATTATTATTGTTATTATTATTATTTTATATAAATGTGTTAATTTAAATAGAAACAATAAGGCACGTTGTTAGGTTTATTCTAAACAACATTAAAAGTCCATTCTCCATTGGTCCCTATAAATAAGGGTTTAGAATAATAAATTTAAAACAAAAACGAATTTTAATGAATAAACATCATAATTCCAACCGATGTCATATTCAACAAACAAACAAACGAACACACACATTGATTTTTTTATTTATATAGACATACAAGCTCATATGTAATTCATGCAAATCAGGTAATTATACTATACTTCTAATTAAGTTACAAAAGATAACGATCTTCGGCCAGTGATCTCTAAATGTTTAACATATTCGTCCAATGGCAGAGTATTGGACCGAACATTCAAGAGTTGGTTACTTTAGGGATTCCTCTATGACACCGCTGGACATCTTTATTACGACAAGGTCAATTTAAAAAACTATTTTTAATATCATTAGATAGATCTTATTCGGCTCCTTTTCGAAAATACCGATTAACGTAATCGATTTTTTGATGAATATTTATTTTAGCACTAAACATCGTTTTTATAATTAAAAAAATTAAGGCACCAAAATAGTGGAAAAAATAAATTGAAATATCGGAAATTAGATAATCATGATCTAAACACAAAAGCTACACGAAGTTTGAATGAGCCTTAATCCGAAATGTATCAAAATATTATACTTCTAAGTGGACAATATTTATAAAACGAGATTGGCTTTATCCCATTTCCATATTTATATTTCATACTTGTATCCCATAATTTCATATTGATATAAAAAGTCAGCTCAGAAAAAATTAAAAAGTTTTCCATAACTTTTAATCATAATTATAAAAAATGTATACAATTTTTTCCCATCTTTGGAATCGTAAGTTGTAGCCATATAAAGTTGTTGACGACTACATTTTCAACACTTAATATCAGTGCATGGAGGTACGCGCGCGCGTGTGTGTGTGTGTGTGTGTGTGTGTAATATCAGGGATGATTCTCACCATCTCTGGTAACAATAGAGAAATTAATTTCTTTCGAATCTGCCTACCATTAACCTTTTCTTCTATGCGAGAAAAGATGGATTTTCAAACCTTAAATAGGTCAAATAGATTTTTCTAAATGCTATCCCAAGAAAAGATTATGGTCTACCACCCCCCCCCCCAGATATTCATTCAGATCATTGCTTTAAATCACTACAGACGAGTTAGATGACTATTCCGGAGGTTGACATTGGTACCAACTGACCTGACCACAACACAGCAGAGTTATCATAAACAGTTATACATATCAGCATATAACATTCTCCTAATTATAATGTTTCTTCTTGGTTGCTGGGACGTACCAAATCCTTCCATAGACTTATCCCAACTAACAGTCGCCATCTGGCGAGAGACATGGGAACTATGAGTGCGGGGTAGACAACGCTAGTCTGATAAAACTGCACTTCAGCGAAGAGAGTAAGGTTCTAGAGGTTTTTAATTATTACGGCTCTCTACCACTGTTCATAAATAACGGTTATTTATATGTGATATTTATAATGGGAACAGTTATACTTGTTATCACAGAGCATGTTAGAAGGAACAAATACGTTATCTTTAAAATATCAATTGAAAAAATGCAATAACAACAACAACACAAACAAAAGGAAACATACCTGTTAAAGCGTGCACGCACGGAAGTACAATAGATAGAATGTATATTTACAATGAGCCATAGTGGAGTAGAATTACTGGATACATACACTATGGGCCATAATCAGTGTAATTCATTCCCTGCTGAATTCCAAGCATTATTCCGTTTAATTTACTCTACAGTTCTCAACTAATTATAAGGGTGCCTCAGTGGTCTAGTGGTAGCGTGTTGGACCACAGATCACTTCCACCCGTGTTCGAATCCCGGCGTGGGCATATCTGAAGGTTGTTTCGTCTTTCACTTCGTCTCATTACCTTTGGAGGTCACTCGGCCCATTTGGCCGACCTTGTGCACAAAAGTGGCCGTAAAACATCAATCATCATCAATCATCAACTAATCATAACATTTTCAGTGTCGTCTACATAATTGTTTTAGTGTTTCGTGTTTGCTTTAAATGTCTTCTTGATCTGGAAAACAGATTAGTATGTGCTAGTCATTCTGGCAGTGTACAGAGATGTATAAACGGAGCAGGTCTAACGAGTATTGCACTAAATCCCTCATCGGGCATACGTCTTCTACCACTCAACTGCGCGAGAAAACCGATGCAACGCTCTTCGGCTGGCCATGTTCATTGGTTGACTCTTCACACGTGATTCGACGTAACCTGTTTACGACTATTTCTCAGTGGAGCAGATATATTCATTTATCAATGAACAATTAATACCGTAGATATAATTTATTTTCCACATTTCATTACTAACTGATATGTTATATAATAATAACAACTCATACTGGTGTATATAATACGCTTAGAGTTGTGGGTATCAAAAAAACTAAAATAATTCTTAAAGTGATCATTATATTATAGCATGCGAAAGGTGATCATTTCAGGCCTTCCTGTATGATGTTTAGGATGATGAAGATGATAAAGTTGTTGATGTTGATGATGATACTGATGCTGGTGGTGATGATGATGATGATGATGATGATGATGTAGGGACGATGTCAAATAGACCAAAATTTGTTTTATCCAGTTTAGCCACTAAATTAATTTAAGGATCGCACAGAGGTAAGACTCCATTTGCCACCGAACTTTCCTCTGTCCTCAGAAATGTACACAGTGCGTATCTGACCACATGTGACGTCAGAGAGAATCCTCTGCGCCGACGTCCAAATCCTCACCATCTGTTTCGTGGGTTCCCGCTCCTTCCGCTGGCAAATTCTCACTTATTGGCCTCTGTTCTGTGTTTAGCACATGCAATTCCTCTTCCACGCCGACTATTCCCATTCCCGTTCCCCTGTCTGTTCCCGATCCATTCATCAAAGAAGCGATCGCCTCCTCGTAGCTCGGCGGTTTCGAATCCCTCTGGTCGACGTCATTGTGTCTGATGACGCCGTTGTCAAGGACGCCCACAACGTCATTATATTCAGGCGGAGACATGACGTAGGCTGGCATCATCTGGTTTATTGTGAAGTCGTCATCATTCCGGAACGTGAAGTTCGTTAGTCCATCTTCCGCCGTCAACGTTGATCTGTTGTGGTCGACAGGTGGCGCTCTGGAACAAGAAGGAGACGTCCTTCTGTTGTTCTAAAAAACGACAAGAAAACGTGTTTCTGTTTTGTTTTAATGCTATTGTAATTAATGCAAATTTATAGCGAAATATGCATAACAGGTACAAGCATAGAAGGAGGAGTTTAAATGGTGGTATGCAATAAACACCAATGTAAATGATCATTTATATATCGATATACTAAATTATATATATATATATATATATATATATATATATATAATAGAGAGAGTGCGAGTGAGCGAGCGAGCGAGAAAGAGAGACTTGGTTTGACCAAATTGAACTAAAGTGAAGCACTGGCTATGTATGATGGCGTTTTGTATTGCTAAGAGAACGGTACAAGCACCTGGACACTATACTATATGTGCACCGGCTGGATACATTTGTGAGATAAAATCTGAAATAATCATTATGGGCGAAGATTGATCGTTCAACGATCCTATATTTGGTCTAATCATTGTCCTTTATAGATTATTCAAAGTAATTATTTCACCTCTAGATCTGTATATCCATAGGTAGAGATTAGGATAGGGATAGTAGATAAGATAAGAGAACACTTATCGAGCTAGTTACCAATTTATAAACTGACGACTAACCGGACTTCGATTAGCTAGAAATGTCTTAGATCAGGTCACAAGAAGCCCCCCCCCCTTCCCAGGTGAGTTTGTGGCATCTCGTTGGACCTGGCCATATTTATGAGAGCTATAAATATGGATAATCATAAGGCGATTGTCTAAAATACGTATGAAATATTCCCTCAGTGGGACTAGCTGTCTGTAGTATAACTTAATAATCAAAATTTGTGGTTTTTCACCAGAATACGATAGTTTTCCTCCTCGCATATCAACAACATAGTTGGTTGGATTGTCTCGCATCAGATTAAAACTTTACCAAACCTATAATCACGCTCAATCGAAACATTCCACGATTTTCTCACAATAACATTCACTCAGGTGTGTACCCATCAATCGTGTCTGCCCGATATGATCTGTTTACCTGTTGTTTGTTGACAATTTGTTTTATTCCTATTGCCGTAATGGCGATTATCATAAGTGTTCCGATGATTGAACCAATGACGACACCGATTAGTTGAGCGAATGATAATCCTTCTGTAAATATATACATATCATAAAACAAACATTGTCAGGTTATAATTGCTCAGTTTTAGAAGTAGGCGTATTAACGAGATCAGACAATTTTTAGTAATTCGACGGCCGCGTGAGCCACATTTTATCACAATTAATGAAGAACAACATTAAAAAAATTCTTCACGTCGCGTATTGAGACATAAGAAACCATAATATTTTTATAATACACCTAAACTTTTATTCCCAGTACCGAACTCTTCTAATAATATTAAGAAATAATTATACGATCGTTGTTTTTCGAGCAGACTGGTCATCTAATCCGGCTTCGGGTGTAAACGAACATACAGGTCAAAACAGCTTATGTAAATGCTTAGACTCCAAATCTATTTGCATTTTCAAGAGCCTCCACTTACATAAATGACTTTTGTCAAAAAAGGTACCACTTGTCTTCCATATAGCCTTAATTATATATATATATATATATATATATATATATATATATATATATATATATGGTCACCCCATTCAGTTTGGTTATATTAAATTTATCTCTATTTCCTATAGTAATATATTTACGTGATACAGACTGATTAAACAATTGGTCAATGTGCAGTATTACGATATTTTCGTAACACCAATTCAATTAATTATTGTCTTGTCGACAATGCGTATTTATTATGCATACGTTTGGTTTTGCTAGTTTCAATTTAGATGTAAATCTCTTACAAAAAAAAATTAGTTGCCAGAATAAAATACGAAGTGTTTTGCCGATTGAGTGTTCGAATTATCTGAACTAAATAAACTACGCCCGATTGTCTGTGTGCACAGTTATATCACTAATCATATTTTTTAATTCAGTACGACTTAACGATCCATGATTCACCGTTAAGTTATAACAAAATCCAGGATGTTTCACGTAAATATAAACGCGCGCACGCATACTTACACAAAACATACCTACTATACATTAGTCAACAGTCATGGAAAACTATTTTGAAAACCCCCATATCAGATCAAAGGTTATACCGCTATCAACTTGAATTTGTGTTATTTTTGTATTATTTACTGGTATAAGACCAAAATGCAAGCTGCCGTTCGTCTCATTGAGTTAAATCTCGCGCGATGGCATCATTTTGGGTGTGACGTCCTATATAGGGGTCATAGGAAGGCTATGGAACTCTGGTTACCATATTTGAATAAGGATGACAGATTTTTTTTTTAAATTCCGGGATAAAATGAAAAAAAAAGATAGGCTTCTCGATGCCAGTTGGGTATCAACACACTGGCATTAATATAAAATTTATGGCTATATTTTGAATGTGAGTGAATGGAGCGAGAATAAAATCACAGTCGAGAGCTTTCTGAGGTCACATCGCTTTGTAAACAGACGGACATGTCAAAAGAGAGGTTCTAGTTCCCAACTTTTTAATACAAACAATTAGGACACGTTGTTACATTTTTCTTTATTTACATGTGCCATTCTACTATGCACTTAATCGAACTATAAAGCCGCTAGATCGACTAGTTTTTCAAGAATGTTCGATCAATGGCGGACTAACACGCCGACCAATCAGGAGCTGGCTTTAATCCAGTTAGGGAATTCCTAAATGACGTCATTACTCGTAAAATTTAATCCCTACAATAAATCGTTGTTATTACGTACTACTTACTCAGATTTTAATCTATCGGCGTGATAGTCATAAGAAATATGTTTTTTTAAACAAGAAGAACCTTGCTCATTTGTATCGTCTTGGGAATCGGCAGTTTTCATAATAATCCGATTATCCGACTACTGTTACGTTCCGAGCTCGCTTCATAAATTATTTAAACCTAATCTTCAGTGGTCATTGAGCTTATAGCATAAAGCAACAAGTAAATGATAACTTCGACTCGATTGACGCCACAGAAGCACCCCCCCCCCCTCACCGAATGAACGAAAAAGCATTTCTAAATTTCACAGGTCTCAAAATGATTGCGAAATATGTAAAATAATATACTTATCTTTAAAGAAGTACATTATTTTTACTACATTACGAACACGAGCTTTTCATATTCTGAGGGTGGGTAAGAGTTACCCCCCCCCCCCACACACACACACAACAACAACAACAGCAACGTTTCCCATCACCTTTAAGACTTTTGATTAGTTACCTGTACAAGTAACCCTGAGACCAAAGTTATAATACCAGCTTTCATCTTGTTTTTCTATCCAATAACGGAAGGTGTAATCAGGTCGTCTGTTATTGTTTAGGTTATAGACAACTGATGAATGACCGCAAAGCTCTTCACCTGACGAGTATAGTAGCATTTAATACAGTAAACCATTTTATATCCGACACCAATTCTACTGAAACGGTCTCGGTTAATCAGATATTCCGGATAATCGGTATAATTTAAGGTACAATTTTTACAATTCTTATAATTATATTGTATATAATTGAAGTTAAACAAGATTGCACCTAGATTTTAGTCAACTTAAATCACAAAACCGAACTATAAACCAACCGATATTAGGATAATTTGAAATAACGGTTAGCAGAAAATTTCCGTTTGGTTGAATACCGGAAGTCAAAGGTTACACTGTACAAGTGTACACAATCACGCCAAAATCGGGTGTTTGTTGGCATACAAAATACATTATAATTTATGGCATATGAATATTATATATATATATATATATATATATATACGCACGCACGCACACGCACATTGAAAGAGAGAGAAAGAGAGAGATTTACCAATATTCCAGCCATAGTACAAGTCATCAGGATTACCATAGTACAGGTAATATTTAACAGATCCGTTTACACGTTCATACGCCACACGGCCTGAACATATATGTCCTGTGACGTCATAGTATCCATTAGTGTTCAGATTATACATTGCACCTGACACGATGAATGTTTGGCATACTTTGGCTGGAAATATTAAACAATTTAACGAATACATCAACATATACTAAAAGTATAAATCTACAAATAAACGCTAGGGGACTGATTATAAACAATTCTTCTTGGACGCCATGTTGGGAATGTTTAAATTTTTAGATAGCTGGGAAATAAATAAAATTGGTGTGATGTGACTCATTGAATATTTAGATGTCAAGGCGTGTATGTGTGTGTGCGTGTATGTGTGTATCATTTGAAACAAATACCAGTCAATTTGTGTACATCGGAGTACGCGGGTGTAGACGTATGGGCATGCGTATGCGTTCCCATCAAAGCATGTACCTGTGCGAAGAAAGCATCTTACCATGACAACAAACCGAGAGGGATGATACGATGATGATAACAGATAGCCATATAGCACAATATCTATCCATTTCACAACATCAACTTGTATGATACACAGTTCTATTTAACACAATATAGCCTCAATATGTTATAAATCTGTAGTATATATATATATATATATATATATATATATATATATTCCTGCTCTATCTATAGGCTCTCTATATCTGATACATAACTAGACTATGTTGTTATCAAGTACGTGGACTATATCATTATCTATAACCCTTATCATCGTCATCTCATTATAACTAATACTATCATAGTTTTGACTCTGTACACATATCTCTGCGTATGAGTGTATGTGTGTGTGCGTGTGTGTGTGCGTGCACGCATTCGTATGAGTCAGTCTTTAAACACCTATTCTGTTTAAAACTAGGTTTTTTATATATATATATATATATATATATATATATATATGAGAGAGAGAGAGAGAGAGAGAGAGATAAAACACTTAGGTTATGTTGTACCATACCAAAGATCAAATTGCTGACGTCACAAACACTTTATTTATGCCCGGGGATTAGAGTGTCAAGGCGGACACTAGATAAGTCAAAACTATTCTGAGAAAGATGACATATAGATGCTTCATGACGTTTCATGTAAGGAATCTCGGCTAACATATTACAAATCCAAAGTACGACTACCTAATAACAACCAATGACTGTTAGACCTACAGTAAACAAACTATGACGTAGTTATCGGAAAACATTCGCTGCTTCACGATTGTATGTCAACACATTAAATTTGTTTACATAAAATTAGTTATCATCATCTTCTACTGCGAAGATGTCAGACAACTATCAGGTTAATTAGAGCGCTCCAACTTTAGAAAGGTAGGATAAATGAGCCGAGCGACCTCCGACTGTAATTAGACGAAGTGATGGATGAAACACCCGTCACATATAACCTAGTTCGGGGTTTGAAGACAGGTGTATTTATAAAAAGATGTTGATGTAATATTTCTATGAAATCTCTCAATGTTTCATATCTTTTGTTATTGTGTAAATGAATTGAAATTGATTAAATAAACTCTTAGAGGAAAAACGTGTTATCAAGGTACAGATATAACCCGATATTATATTTGATAAAAACAAATACTATTTTAATTACCATAGAATGGGATTTCAATTTGATTAAAGGAACGAATTAGGTCAGGTTTGATGACTAACATTTTACGCTGCACAACTTACTTCGGAATCAACGCGCTTCGTGCAGTGGTTAGAGCAGTGGGCAGAAAATCTCTAGGTTGTGGATTCAAATCCAACTCGTACCTATATTTGGGGGACATTTCCGTATAGTGTCGCCCTCTCGGACGTATGTGCCCGGTATGACGAGCCTAAGCCACTCAAATCAGTCAACTCAAATATACTTACCGAACAAATCGACCCGTATCTGCACGATGTATTATTTCTAAGTCGGTATTAATTTTTGCCATTGTCAATAATAATATTGATTCGTTTGGAATGCTGATTCGCAAAGGTATTTACAGTTTTAAAACACGTTTAGGTGTTTCTAGCATTTTGCTAGTACAATTGATGGACATAAATGTTCAATTTCTATTGTGTGTATGTGTGTGTGTGTGTGTGTGTGTGTGTGTGTGTTATTTACTCCACTGTACCATACGTATATGGAGTTTAATATGCTGAAATAAATTAATTGAACTGAATAATTAATTGAAACTTCAAAATGTTTCATCCTAGACCCGTCTTAACGATAAAACAAAGTAAACACGATGTAAACAGAAAGCTAGCAGATTAAGCTGTTAATAATATTCACTTTACAGAATCAATACCGAACAAAGAGCATGCCAAGGATAAATTCATCGTCACGGATGAAAATTCCCTTCAATGTGGTCTAAATGGCTCGACATCGAAATGATCCGTTTGCTAACTTCCCGAAACGTCTCTGTGTTTATCAGTAGTATTAATTGGATTCTACTAATTCGTGTAATAAAATTATATCACTTAATAAATACTTCGATTTAGCCATTTTTCGAATTCTATTTGCCACCATTCGGTATATATATATATATATATATACTTATATAATATTATTTTAATGCTTATTCAGTACCTACCAAACCAGGGTCAAATTGTCAGATGTAGTGGCATGAAAGATTAAAGTACTGGAGGGAGCCCCGAGGTACCTAAAAGCCTACAGGTCCGGTTATGGGTTAATACGGCCATGTAGCAAGTCAGGAGATATTTTGTTAGGTTCTAAAAATTCATTCATTTAAATGATCTTATTTATGATATCTATAAACTACTGTATTTGTGTATTTATGTAAACAATGTGTTTGGACATGTAGAGCAGCTGGGGTTGATTAAGGGGATATATAATTTATTATTATTATTATTATTAAACACCTACGTATGATAATTCACCAGGTTTAGGAATACCCTATTTTAGCCGAGCATGTAACATCCACCCCACCCCATCCCTATCATCCATACAAACCATATCTATTCAAACAACAATGTAGTTGTTATGCATGAGACACAGGGAGATGTTCTCAAATATAAATATAAAAGCTTAAATAATGGTTTCTCATCGCATGTCCGTATCCCTAAACAACACAAAACGTATCCCTGAACAATACAAACGTATCCCTAATCAACGCAAACGTATCCCTAAACAACACAAAACGTATCCCTAAACAACACAAAAGTATGTTTAAATGAACATAATCATTTATTTCGGTATCAATGATGAGAATGTTTAACCAAATAAATCTGGACAATTATAGGAGTGTCTTCCAAAACAAAATAAGTGAAATTAGTAACGTTATGATTATATAACAACTGTTTTGGTCACAATAAATGTTGATGATGATTGATGTTTTACGGCCACTTTTGTGCACAAGGTAGGCTAAATTGGCCGAGGGTCGTCCTAAGGTAATGAGACGAAGGGAAAGACGAAATAACCTTCAGATATGCCCACGCCGGGATTCGAACACGGGTGGTAGTGATCTGTGGTCCAACACGCTACCGTTAGACCACGGAGGCGCCCAGGTCACAATAAATGTGTACTGTAATGTGTTAATATTGCCGAATGTTAAAACTATAAAATACTGCTCTCATAACTGACCTGTTTTACAATTATCTTATTA
The DNA here is from genome assembly GCA_025642065.1 of Paralvinella palmiformis. Taxonomy (NCBI): domain Eukaryota; kingdom Metazoa; phylum Annelida; class Polychaeta; order Terebellida; family Alvinellidae; genus Paralvinella; species Paralvinella palmiformis. The sequence continues at coordinate 480,109 of JAODUP010000271.1, forward strand.
TATTTGAATATTTGACAAGAATATTTTCATTATATTCATTGCTAAACTGAAGGACTCAAATTTGCTTGCTTTGAATTTAGGAAATATGCCAAATTGTAAATTCATGAATATATCTGATGCTATACCTCAATCAAATGATAATGAAACACTATTTTGCTTTTTCCTACAAAATATACATAAATGATCATGACTGTTTTATGGAAATTAACGAAATATATTCCAGTCATCTCTATAACAAAGGACCAGTATAGTGATCTGGATATTATAGGTATAACAAAGTTCTAAAGCCTGTGTGCAACATGCACATTCATGTCTATCCCCCTCCCACACATCCTCAGTATTATAGTTCGGGTGGATGTTGGTCAGTAGTGCAAGTTTAGCCACATAAGTGCCAGTCTTCCTTGTTAGATTGAAGGATCAACGTCGTCTTTATCATCGTCGATCCGCATGAGACGTTCCTGACTGAGGATGTCACACTCCTCTTCATCCGTACCACACGTACACATCTCTGAGATTCTGAGACATCCAAGAACAATTGGACCAAGTGCGTAGTAGATGCTGGAGCTAGAAGATCCATTGTTGTGATAGGTACTAGTCGATCTTCCTCTGTCTTCCAAACACATCCAGTTGCTGTTGGAAGCTGGGGTTGAGGCACTTGATCCTGATGCCACATCATGGCCTAGTACTGTGTCCGAACAATGGCTTCATGTAAAGCTCCACGTGTTGGTGGGAGATTTTGAGCTTCCAATTGCTTCTTGGTGAATAGTCTCCATCTAAGATGACTCACACCTGTCACAACAGTACCAGGCTCATACAGCTGGGGATAAAAATGTCTCAATGGTGCATTCTGTGTTGACTGTCATCTCCATATATGTGGGCCTCAAACCAGGCAGAGTATTTACTTCTGTAAGAGACTTTTCTGAAGCCAAGAGTGAGTTATAGACAGTCCGCGTAGGTATGTTGTGATGCTTAATCTCACCACTGGATGGAGTTACTGATTCTGAGGGATTTGGGTCTACTGAAATATCAGGAACAACATGATGCAGTCTCACGGAAGAGAGTTGGTCATCTGGTGGGATGTTGTCCGGCTCTGGGCATCCTTAACTTAGTGGTGCACATGGATTTGCGTGAAAGTAGCCATGCTGTGTCTTCTTCTGCAGAGTATGATTGCTTGACATTAAACATTATCTTAGGCTAGTCAGACCTGTGAAAGAGTGATCTCTGGGGGTTTGTCCATGTAGCCTCAACTTCGTTGATAGAGTGCAGTAACTGTGGCATGGAGGGTATGCTTACCGCCAGGGGTATCTTCATTGAAATCACTGTTATCAACTACAAAGAAGATGAGTGCACCCCTCCGCATGGTTGCTGACAAGTATGCTCCCTCTTCTCTCGAAGACGCTATGATTGTATTAGTCAGCTGTGTCTCCAACGTTACGATCCAACTGTAGTCCACAGACAGACCAAAGCTATGTAGAAAATCGAGAACCTTCTTTTAATGTTCTGTCTGTTGGCTAAAACATCGCAATGTATGGTGGCAGAGTGTACCATCTCTGTCGTGATGATTGTGGATGGTCCTTCTAGTAGCCAGCGGGGATGATAGCATACAGTGCTTTGTGTGCAAGCCCTCCTTCAAATGCCAGCGGGCGTTTGGTATTATCAGCGATAATACCTCGGAGAACAGGTACTGTCAAACAACTGTCGAATGCTGCTTCTTGTTGTCTTTCCCATTGCATCTTCCATAGTTGCACCTCACAGAGCAGTGTTAAAAATACTCGGTTTAACTCACTGCGGCGTTTGTCTTTCATGAAGTGAACATCATCAATATCCTCTTTTTGGTAACATGGGTAGCTGGCTGTATGCTGTGCACACCGTTACTCCGAAGAATATCAGAGTAGACCGACTTTAAGTCCGTCATTTTGAGAACTTTACTATCTTGAAGTCGGGTGCGAACAAGGCTGACAAATTCAATGTCCGAGGCTACTATGCCAATATTTGTATCATCCAATGTATGATCTTCGTTAGCACTACACGTCTTTACACTGCGTTGGGCGTTCTTCACCCAACAGGACAGATGATACTTCACATCAATCGCACGAACATCATCAACACTTATGGGAGTAGTCAATTAAACTTGCCATTTCTGGTTGCTTGACTTTTCAACAGCCTGTATTGAAAGGATTGACTGCAGAAAGCGTGAAGTGGGATGTCTCATCATGGATAGAACTTTAATTTATGGCAGGTGTCAAAATAGGGCAGCCACGGCTCTTTTTGTACATAACGACTGTTCCCCCCTTGTTGGCTGGCTTTCTGGTGACGAACTCTCGCACGCTCAAGGTGACCACTTTTACATGTAGACCCATAACACGTCCTGTGCCATATCTTTCAAACCAGTGGCACTAAAATGTCCTAATCGTTTGTGGGTACTCGGCGTCTTCACACTCTCCTCTCTCGTGGATGAAATTGGGGAACCTTGTGTATGCCTCTGGTGATAGTTCGCTGACTAGTTCATGAACACCTGGCTCCTGGTACTGAATACACCGGTTAAAATCAGTTTCCGATCGAAGTTTTTTGCAGCTATTTGTGGCCCCATCTCTATGTTGTTATATACACATAGAGATCATGAGCTATGCGCTAAATACATATTTATTAACACCTCAGGTAAGTGTAGACGCGTAATTATTATCTCTATGACTTTAACTATCATGCACGGCATATGTCTGTGCTTGAATGATATCAACCTTTCCCTGTATCCGGAAGACAAAAATATTCTGATATTACTACACCCAAAAGTAGCAAAAAAGATAACTCGTGTGTACTTAGAATGGAGGCACGGAGGCTTCTCAATAACTTCGCATTCTTCACCAGTAGAGGCGCCACCAGTTGTGGTGTGAATGTGGGCGGTATAGGAAGTTCAGTCATCTAAAACATCTAAATAATTTTGTGAGAATGCCATGAGCAGGAATCTACGAAACAGGACAATGTATCTCCATAAATGTCTAATTTTTTAAGATTCCTTCAGACCTACTTGTTCTTTATTGTTTATTAATATTGTGTTTATTGGCCCGGAACTGACACATGAATGTTTAACATTCAGTTGTTGATATGCACATCAACTATAATTGCCGAATGTCATATTAACAGTTAACAAACGTAATATATAATTTTACTAAGATCAATGAGAAATAGTGGGCTTTTAGAAATCTAAGTTTAAAATGACTCGAAATAATTTAACTTAGTGGGGCGCTTTAGTACTAAGTACTGTCATTGTCATTTAAACCCGTTATCCGATCTGCGAAGCAAACGCTTCGTCTTTCTTTATTGCAGCCTCCTTCGCTAAAATTATAATGATAGCAAGGTAAAGTCCTTAGATCCGAGGTAACGATGGAAATATTCTACGTCAATATTATACGAATGACACTAATGGTGACTGAACCCAATCAACCATGTCACTCCTTCCATGAAGACAATACCTGATTTGGAGGGGGGTGTTCTTCCAGACGACTAAAACCACTTTGAATTGAATGACCAAATCGAATGTCAAAAAGGTCAACTGATCCGAAGGGCGAATTCTCCAGCAGAGGAGATGACTAGGTTATGGGATAGATTTTTAGTCGCAAGATGGATTATATGAACACGATGCATGCCCCGTCTAGAATAAGACTGAATAGCAAAATTCGAGATTCATTTATTCCATTGTCTGAGGTTCACTGAGAGATGACAAGAAATTATATTCGAATTGTACCGGATCTTCCAAACATACTGAACACTAAAGCTTTAGACGAAATAAGACATGTATATGTAAATTGTACAGAGGGAATGGAATGCGTTATGTTTTCTCGCAGTACTACATATCATAGGAAAAAGCAAATTAATGTGTCGAAGAAAAGAGCTCTTCGTTGATTTATTATTAAAATTTAATTTATCCGTCAAATTAATTTACTTGCGTTCTATTTTTATCTAGAATTATTATAATTAAACAATTTGTAAACAACGGATTATTATTCTAGGAAAGAATGGTGTTCTCTAAAATCATCTATTGCTATGATTTGACATTTCAGATTTTGTCACTGAATAATTTGTCAAATAAGGATCTACATGTGCATGAACGTATATTGTTATTGATCACAAGAAATTTTAAGTCTGAGGAATGCCGATGACTGCGATAATATTGATTTGGCTAACATATCTCGGATTAATGTTCCAATACAGCCAAGAATCAAAGGAAATATTTATCAAAGCGAACTCTTTGACAAGTAGAAAGATTCATCATGCCATTCTCAGAATCCAGGAAATTTGAACTGAACTGCAAATGGGATATAGCATGCAATGTACAACTCTTAGTCGTGAATCATCCAACAATTGTTACTGATGAGGAAAGAGGCACATTTTTCTATAATTTTAGTAAAGTGAAGATTATCTGTGACCAAGGTATAACTGTCTTGGATGAGAAGTCCACCTTTTAATGACAGAGCTGCACATAGTGGAACATTTTGGCTGTAATTTTGTCCACACACTCCTCATGAATGCAGAGGGTAGCTGAAGTTAAAGGATTCGCGTTCAAATGATCCTGAACGTCGAGACATGCTAGTTATCATATTCAGCAGTTTTACATGGAGTTGTCCTTCCATTAATTTTACTATCACAACATTATGTGAGTTGGAATTGATGTAGTTCCGCATGTCCACATTGATGGTGTTAACGGCGTTAGATTGACCTTTTGGAGTGATGAAATAATCTAATGTAAAAGTGACCAGCTCTCGATGTAATGACACCAGAAATATATCTCAGCTAGTTCAACTATCAAATAGTTACAACAGTGAAATTGGTGTATTTTGCATATTATATAATATAGATTTAATTTATATTAGTATAAATTGATTACATTTACTTATTTTGTATTTCTTTTATTTTCAATAAATGACTGGAGCTGCTATATTATCGCCCACTCTGGTGGACGTGCTTTATTATCGCACACTCTGGTGTTTACGCCAAGAACCCAATTTTGGGGCACGTATGTTAATTGTTGAGAGTTGTTGGCATTGTTGTTGTTTAACCACCAAAACTTTATTTCCCCTTATTTCTTCTCATATAAGTATACATATTTAAATAATGAATTATACTAAAGACCTTGTGATAGTAATGCCATTTGTTTAGTGATGCGTCCACGTAGTGGAAAGCATCAAAAGCAGAGAGGCTCTGATGCAAGTAATTTGACCATTATGCCAATAACATCATCGAATGGCACAGATATTTAAAATTGTAAGCATTGGAATAATATATTGTCAGACGATCTGCAAAAAATCTGATGAAATATATGATGTTGTTAAGGATATGGATCTTGATGTTCTTTTCATTACAGAGACTTGTCTGACTGGTAATGTTTCAGACCAGAAATTGTTGGTGATGTGGGATAAGGGTTCGGGTAGTTATTATTTACAGATTACACCCAACTAAGAAGATGGTTTGGAAGCTGCATCTTTCTTCAAGGAATGTTTTACTTTCTTACTACCAACAGTGGAATATCCCGTGATGAAGATAATTTGGTCGAGGGTATTTATGTGTCTTCCATGCTGTCTGATCAATTCCTTATTAGGATTGATGTATCTTTACAGAAACAATCTATTTCAGGTGAAGCTATTTCATACAGGAAATATAAGTCGGTTGACAGGGACGCTTATCTTGCTGATCTACGAGTCTCTTCTCTAGTATTGGACCCACCATTATATATTTGACTTCACTACATTGTGTTAAATCCCTAAGAACACCAGAATTACAGATATGTGCATCATCCATTACTCCTAATGGGTCAGTAAAAATCGAAAGGTTATTTTTGACCAATGTATTGATATGTATAAACAAGTCACATCAATACACCTCACCCGCATACAAACACACATAGCTATATGTATAATTAATAGTGGTTAGCAGGGGGAAAAGCTTTCTTGTTTCTTGGAAAATTGTGCACAATATAGTGCCCTATTTGTGGGTTTCCCATATAACAATTTTAGGGAAATGCCAAACACCGCCACGTAAGTTGTCGAAAAAAGTCGAATATAATTATATAGTTTTTTCCACGTGCATCTTAAGATGTTCTAGTAGATTTAGGCATCGTGTCGCTCCGACAACAAAAACTAGTTGTATCGCGGTTTCACTAAGCATATCAATTCCATGTACTTTATTGTGTACATTTTTAGATAAAAGCTATCCGGAATTTCCTATGGACAGTCGCTTGTAGGTAATAGTTTGCTGTTTATTTCGTTTCAATGTTCTTCTTCCTTTGTTATAATAAAACATCCACGAATTTTCTGACGCCAACCGAAATTAGCCAAAAGTTCCAATCTATAAAAAAAAATGGATTTTCTTATTCTCTCAGAGAATCGTAAATTATATGCATGAGTGATTTAAAATGACTGAAAATAGATAATTGGTGATCGGCTGAAATAACGTAAACAAACCAAACTGTTCTTTTGTAAATCATTGGGGAGTGCGTCGGCTAATCTTGGATTCTACAGTCGTCTCTAGAAGATGGTTACGAAACACGGAATAGATGTCACCGAGTGTCATGTGCAGACTAGACACGGTAAGGCTCGCTAAACCATAGATAGAGGGCCCCAATCGGCTCATAACGTCCTTTATCTAGCCCGTCCATGAGGATCTTCGGGCCGGTGAGTCGGGATCTGGGACTCCTTGCTTATGGTCGTGGTGCGATACGGGCCAGTGACACAAATAGGACGAGATTGTCATCAAGCAACCGGCAAATGGTAAAGTTTTATCTCCCAAATAATTACAGTTAAACCTCAATTATAGTCTTTCTCACTTAGCCATATACGTTAATTGAATATTACATTCATTGGATCAATTTAACAGTGTTGAATTTGAAAATAGACGATCGTTATTATGTATTCTGCTTGGGTTGCTCCAAATGTATATCTTTCCCTGTAAACCGTCAAAGACCAAGTGCCATCATTAGTTTTATATTCGTATGATAATTGGCATTTAATAATTTTGTCGTTCTTATGAAATAGGACACATCCAAAAATTGTCTGATAATTAAAATCACGATAACTTCTCATTAACTACTAATAGTTTAAAATCAGTACAAAGGTACACTTTATATTACTTATGTTTGTACTAGGGGTGTCGCTGGTTCGATATGGCGTGACATTTTCTGCCATTAAGTGTCCTGAAAACTGTCCGGAGTTATCGGAGTCCAAAACTTATTGCTTTCAGAACTTCATGTTTATGTTTGGGATAAGTACTTTATTTGTTTGTATATTACTTCGTCGTGAAAAGATACTCCCCTGTTCATTTTTAAATAATATATATATATATATATATATGATATTATGTACTCATAATATATATAAAGCTATTAAATAATTTATTCGGTTATATATTACTTCTTCGTAAAAAGAATCTGCCCTGTTATTTTTTCTTTTGTTTATTATATATATATAATTTATTTTGAGGGTATGCACAAAATATTTCTGATAAGAATATTGAAAATCACAGCATTACTACCATAAGTAAATACAAAAGCACTTTTCCTCATTCATGATGGAGGATGTGACACGCAAGAAATAATGTTTCATCAACAAGTTTTTAAAGCGCTTCTTTGTGGAATTCTTTATATCTTACTTCGAAATATGCAAGTTCTCATTAAAACTGAGGATAACACTAATTCCAGACATTTTATATTTAAATAGATACGGGCAGGTATAAAAAGACGGAAAGGTAACATTACATGATGATATATGGATTATTTCAGGGAAGGACTTTCAAGGAAGAAAGATCGACAACTTCCAGGAGACAATAATCAGCCACCATCCATCTAGGTGTTCGGTTATCGCTCAGTCAACCGTAAAAGCCAATAAATAATCAGCAGCCAGTTAGTGGATTCGAACTGGGGAACTGCTACCATCTAATTACTCATTCTATGATTTAGCTAACATGAGCCAACATCAGCAATCAGACTTCAGTGAGCAGTTAAAGAACAGTTCCCTGACATATATATATAATAAGCCCTGATCGGATATTGTTATTACAGTTAATAGATTATGATAATTAGATTATTTCTATTGTACAATAATCCATCCAGAAACATTTCATAAACAAATTGATGCACTCACCCCACTACCCATCTGTTACATCATAACATAATAGGGAGTGGACCCAAATAAAACACACATCCAACACGTAGAAGTTCAAAGTTTTATTTGCACACGCAACCAGAAAATTTTCACCTTCATATAATATAGTCTTCTCTTATGAATAATATCAACGTGTAAAAGACTGACTTATTCTGTAGTTACACAAAATCAATTTTACAAATAAATGTCACACGAGTTACTAAAATATCACCACGGGACACACACACACACACACTCAATATATAGAACAACAGTACTAGCAAATGCTTGTTAGAAACATTACTCTCGTGTATATGATAAAATGCTGCAATGTCCAATGTATAACATGTTATATAAACGGAGGGTTGGACACTAACATACAACAAACCAGAGATGTGCAGTTATGTAAACGTAGACAAAACTAACATAGGCCGAAACATCGCTGATTGTTTCGGTTAACACTACTGAATGTTTCATCCGATTGGGAGATTCCGGTAGAATGTCACAGCTATAGGCGAGTGAATTTAATTGCGATGATGGAAGGCCTCGGATAAGCATTAACATGGAGATGTTTTGATGAGACAGACAGATATCTGGGCATTAAAATCACCACTTATTGATGCTATTAACTGTGTGAACATTTAGCTCATTAATATCCAGATGATGGTGCCTTGCTTCTAACAATTTGTGACTGCTGTGCCATTCGTATATACAAAAGCCTTCGACAAAGTATACAAACTCTGGATGGATACTACAATGATGATGATGATAATGACCACATGCACATTTGGTCACACACACACACACACACACACTAGATAAGCTATTTATTACATAGTTACAGTGGTTGATATAAATAAATGCTCACTGACTGCGCTTTACTCAGCTCATAGATCCAACAAATTAATAGAAAATCTAATATTCTTATTATCAGGTTCATGAGTCCACAGTTCATGGAAAAACTAACATTATATAACACGGTTCATGTGTGGTTTCTAGAAATATTAACAAAAGCGTCACAACTCATCCATACGCCGCATACAGAAATATACAAATGCATTCACTAAATGTGGCATATTTTTCATAGCACAGAATCAGAACAAACACATGATTTTCAACTGAAAACCACTCAAAGCTACATGCCAGATAAGATATAAAATGTTCGTTTGAAATGCTTAAACCATTTTTCAACTCTGTCCAACATATTGACATATAACAACAGTGGAGGGGGGGGGGCATGGGCAAACTGAATACGGCGACAATTAATTGCAAATTAAAACAGTATTTCATTTATTGAATCATTTATGGTTAGTTGTTTTAAAATCCCCCCCCCCCACACCAGATAATAACACCTGAATACATTGACTTTAACCAGAAATTATAAATTCTAAATTTTGTTACCTATCTGTGTAACTATCTTGCAAAAATATTGCACCATTAAATATTGCGTCAACTTCACCAAACAGTGCATGGCACCAGGCTGCCTAGTATAGTTACACAAATAGGCAGCCGATAAAACTAATTAATCAATCTAGAAGCAAGAAAATTTCTTTCGCTCAGCTAGTTTACTAATCATAATATATTCTACGATGGAGAATTTAGCAGATGGAGCCGTAACTGAATAACTGGAAAAGTAACATGTGTGGCCCCATTGTCAGTTTTAGTTGGCGGAGCTGCATAAACAAGCCACGAACGAAGTACACATTTACTCACTTATGACTTCGGCCTGTCAAACCCCAACACACAATGAATGGCTAACACGAAGCCAGGGAAAAGAAACATCTCTCTCTCTCTCTGTATGTGTGTGTGTCTGTGCACGAAAACCCCATCACATCAATCACTAAGTCTTTGCAACTGCAGATGAATTCAACAAACTAATACGTGTACTTAACGACTCACTAACCTCGTACAAGTTCAGATGTAAACAGTAAATAATTATTATAAATGAGCTGATGGAGAACACTTTAAACATCATGCAATAAATGTACAAAAAAGATGCCAACAAACTATAGCAAGCAAATGCACCCACGCACCGAGATTTTACTATTCCATTATACAAAAGTCACAACTAACAATCTTTTCCAAAAATAATTGAACCTGTTGGCCAAAAATTAAATACAAAACATCAAAAGTATTGTACTGGTACAAGGTGTCTAAAACTGAATGTTTTCATAGCCCCCCCCCCCAAAAGAAAAAACCCCAAACATCAGATAAAAGAACTTGTTAATATCTCTGGCTAAATTGTTGACTTGTAAGCCGGGTTGTTGTAGTATGGCAATTATAAGAAATTTTCTAAGAAAACAGAAACACTAAAACTTAAATTTTGTTCAAAAAGTTATTTCCACTAACCCACATAACACTCCACACCCCACACATAATAATAATAACAATTCAATCACATTATGAAGTCAATTTGATTACACTACTGTGTTATAATTTTGGCGAATTATTCCCAAACGGGATGTATTGTAACATAGGAAGCACACACATGCAGGCACACGCATACACAGCCCATAAATATATGCATTCATGCATGTTTGATGTTGCATCAGCTACCTTTATGGAGAAGGTAATGAGGCGAAATATAAAAATTCGACACCTCTCAGACTTAGGATGGATGTTGAACCCAATTGTCCTAAAATCAATGACCACATCTTAACATGCATCATTTCAAGAATGTTGGAACAAAGTTATAATTGGAAGTGAACTGATGTGCAATAACGTCACACAAAGACATAACATCATAACATTTACGGTCACATTTTTTCCTTCTTTTCATCACTTAATTGGCGAAAATATTAACTTAGCATCTAATTAATAAGTTATGATAATAATATTACACATACCTGAATAAACTATTTAATTTATATAGGAAATATATGTATGACTTCATGGTTGGTTTTATTTCTCCAAATAAGGACACAGTATATTAGACATAATTCACACACACACACACCTACTTGAACTGTCTGATATAAGTCACATTTAAGTTATTCACTTTTCATTAATTTATGGTGCATCAAAGGAAAAACTTACACAAATCCAAGTTTGCCATATATTTTGACACAAGTGAAATATTCATCCCTCCCCCCCCAACACACACAACAGAGCTTGGTACACACAGATCAATACATTTTTGTTACAGATTTAACAAAACAACAATAACACATGAAATGTTACAATCACTGAAACAAATCAGCGACATTTAACCATCTTACCCTAGTGACATGGCTCACAATGTCACTGTAATTATTGAACAACTAAAATACACACATGATCGCACATTCAACAAAATTCGTGATGTGTCATATGGTGTGCTTTCGACAACCACAACACGACTAAATCATAAAAGCGAACTGAAAATATGAACTCCCCCACACGCGTAAACCATGGTTTCATCATTCTGAGCATGAACAGATAACCACCAGTAATAATTATAATACACAAGAACTGGGAGACGTCCTCAGGACAGCGAAAACAATTTGGCTTTAAATTCAAGTGATAATTCTGCATGGAGCAGAAGTCAAACTGCGGAAATGCAGCAACAATTTTGACCCTAAACATTGAAAACATACGATGCCAATATGAATAGATAAACCAACTGCATGGTGATGATGGACACACTCGGCTGTAGGTGCGTTACATATTAAGTGACACATATGAGGATATGTGTATTCTCTGCATAGAAGAAAAATCTACACAAATTTCCTAGAAGCTGTAGATGATCAGTGATGTTCGGTTAGATAACATAGAATGTAAGTCATGGACACAACATTATCTGATACACCACATACATACATACGTCCTCCTGATGATTATATTTATAAAATACAATATTATGTGACACACGTTCCATCTTGTTTGGATAATACATTAAGCCGATGTTAGAAAAACTGATTTATCATCCATCATCTGTAAATAATTATCAATGAGTAATACAAAATAGGACAATTAATATCTACACTACATATTTATGCATCACATGCATACACACACACACACACACACACACACACACATGCATGCACGCATGCACACAAATTGTTAAGAGCAGTTTCAGTTTTTTTTCAGCAGCCATGAAAACTGTGTTAAGAGATGAAGCAACAAGTGTTGCAGATAATTCAGCTGGTGTTGCAAATGACACAGCTGGAGTTGCAGATGACATGTGTGATAATACAGCAGGCATTCCAGATGAAGAAGCAGGCATCGCCAGATGAAGTAGCTAGTAGTAGAGATGTGCCAGGAATCGAAATGTTGGTCAGTTTCAGACATATTGCTGTTCGAGTGATGATTAACGATGTGCACATCATCTGGCCTACAGCGAGCTGCTTTCCATAATGTAGATCTAGAAATAACAAAATTATACATTTAAATATATATAGAGTATGCATTTATGTATACAGTTAAGTCATAGTTTAATCTCAATGCACACACAATCAGACAGGAGAAAGTCTAAAATACACATACGTGCATGCACATGCATACACACACATACACATACACACACAGTGACTGAGACCACTTAGTTTGTCAAACAGCATCACTATCTTGTTTTAGAACATTTTAAATAGCGTTAATTGTAAAACATTACTGCAACATAAACTAGACTGTGTTTCCGACTGATGTGATGTTTCATGAGATAACACATCTTAAAGAATAAGTTTCATTTTGGCTTTTGTCTATCTTTGTATCATTTTATATAATATAATCAACCCACATTTATAGTATCACATTTTCCACAAGAACAAAAAATATGCTCTATCTAAAAGAGTTTTAGGTGAAAATGGCCATTTCATAACAAAACAGTTCTGCATCCGACATCTCGCTGTTACTCGATTATTATTAAATGGATGGTTCGTGTCTCCAGAGGCATGTCAATAGGGCGATAAAATACTGTGAGATCGAGTGCAAGACCATAAAAAAGGTTGGAATATGATTGCTTTCACAGCCTAAAATGGCATTGAACAACTGACATGCCTGATTCAGTAGATCAATATTCATGTAGCAGAGTCAAAGGATCATCATTGATGCTCGAACTCACACACGCAACAGAGAATCCACGCAATATTACTTGAGGCTATATGGAGCACAAATGGGTCTTCTCAAGCAGATATTGCTGTGCATTGTAGACACCGTGAGCACAAACATCTGTTTGACCAATGGGAAACAAACACAAACAACTAATATTGTGGAAGGGTCAACTAGAACATCTCTCAGTCCATCAATTGATCTTTTAAAGAGTGACTGACTCAATGATGGAGGCAGGCTTTAATGACGAGGCAGCATACAAAGGTCATTCTATTGAGCCATGAGAGGGGTTCATTTTAGTTTAATTAATAACCATAATCCTGCTTTTAACTATTTATTTTATACAAGATGGCTGAGAACAACCTGATGAATCAGCTAGTGGGATTGTTTAGCCTCAGCACTGGTCACACACATAGGAGAAATAGTCACATCCTAGGGAAAGATTGTAAAAAACACGGATACGAGTTCGTTTCGAACCCACGTCTTGGACCTTTAGGCACGATGCTGTACAAACTGTGCTATCTGCTGGATCCGACACCATACAAATATTGTTATTATTTCTATTGTCATTACTACTGATGGACTATGATGCAACTTATATTGTCTATCTATCCATTCATCTGTCTGATGTTGTTGTTATTGATGTTTATGCGACAGACTGACCATAATAATGCACCACAGCACACTAGTGATAAACGTGTAACAGATACACAGTTCACATTCCACGGCCTTCCTGGCTTACATTACCAAGTCATCAGATGCCATGACGTTGAGTGTCGTCATCGGGTCATGTGATGGCAGCGGGTCATGTGATGGCAGCGGGTCACGTGATGTCATCCGTGCGCCACTAAGATATTGTAATTACTGAGTGACCAGTTTCACACACACACACTCACACACACACACACACACCACACAATCGTCAATAATATCATGTCTACCAGCTCATAAAATACTATTTTTTTCATAAGCTAACGAATCAAATACAATGTACTAATAATCAACAGTTTTATTAAGAAATTAGGTGAGGCCATAAAAAATACCAGAGTCAGATATTGGCAGGCCTGAAGGACCTACAGTGGCAGATATTGGCAGGCCTGAAGGGCCTACAGTGGCAGATATTGGCAGGCCTGAAGGGCTTACAGTGGCAGATATTGGTGGGTCTGAAGGGCCTACAGTGGTAAAATTGGGTCTCAGGTGTTTGTCTGGATTTGACACTGGCAAAAAGTAGTCGGGTTTCTACTTGAGGCTAGGCGGGTCAAATGACCCGGGTCCCTAACAAAAACCCAGATAACAGTTCTTGAACCTCACATTAGTGACTGAAATATCATTAGTTCGAATTTAATTTTTTTTAAACCATCAGTCACATGTATACTGTTCCTCCCCTCCCCCCCCCCAAAAAAAAAACCCAACCAGGTAAATTATAAATCGTAGCAAAAAAATCTGCATTTAACCCCAATCAGTGGACAAAATCAGTCAGTTCAACTTCAAACAGAACAACTGAATAAGCCTGGCTCTGTTAGCAAGAAAAACACCTCAGAAGTGATCTATTGTCAGTAAAACAAATGACTGATTTCGGCTGGTGCCGATTATCATAGTCAATCTGATGTTGAAACAAAACAAGGCTCTCCTGTCACCAAATCTGATATCACCTAATCTGCCAGATCAGTGCTATTGACTGGTATGGACAGAAGGGCATAAACAGGTCAAAAGGTCGAAGCCAGACAAGTGGATGTCATCCGTCATAGTGGCCAGATGACAGAAACATAGCCTATATAATGGTCTCAGCCCCCCAGACGGATGATTAATATAGTGTTATCTATAACAATGTCCAGTCAGTGTGGCATCTAGGACTACAGGGGAATATTAATTTTGTTGAAATTGGTCTGATGGGTTCAGTTGACACGAATCATGTCAACAATGACGAACGACAACGTGTCAAGAGACAATAATGCTAGAACAAACAGAAGATGGTTACTTCAGTGACAAAGCTAAACTAAACATAGCATTATTGATCTATTTAAAATATAATTTTTTTACAGATTAGGACAAAATCTGCTCCACTTTATCTACCTAAAGCCATATAGGCTTCTTATCATTGATAATACTGTTACTTAAGAAGATGATGATGATGATTGGTGTTTTATGGCCACTTTTATGCACATTGTAGGCTAAATGGGCCGGATGACCTCCAAAGGTAATGAAGCGAAGTCAAAGATGAAACAACCTTCAGATATGACTGCTACTTGTGAATATAATAACAATAGCGGTAGTTGTCAATATAAAAATAATAATACTGTCACTGTGTATCCTTTTTTAAATATAAATTTAATTATTTACTTCAACAACATATAATTGTGGGCCTAAAAGTGTTCCTAGAAGCATACAGCTCTGGAAAATGATACAACACTTATGTGGGTATATAAGATATTCTAAGAATTTTAAAACTATTGTCACGATTAATACGGATATCCTAACCATTTCCCACCTCCTGTGGTAGTATATAGGCAGCGGTTTCCTGAGCTCATTTCCCACTGAGCATTATCCTTCCCTGGAAGACTTGGTGGGAGGGTTTGAATTAGCCAATAAGCCCCTCGGGCGCTGAGGTCTAAGAATTATACAAAGTTTTACTGTAATATTATGGCATTTCTACCAACTCAGCACTTCCCCATACATAAACAAACCTAATTTTGCTGTTAGATGTACAACTCATTGGACATACACGTGTTTCTGAGGTTAACATATGGTAGCATAATAATGATCTAGTGAAAAAAAGACAGAATCGAACCCAAGACACCTGAGATAATTGCCTGGTAACTCTACCAACTGTGCCTGGACAAAGATGCCGGTGTATAATTAACAGACAGACAAGAGAACTAGGTAAGCTACTGGTCAAATGGTAATCGACTAAAAACTATATATGTATGGCACTGTATGTAGGAGGGTACCACAGACAGGTACAGTACATTGGCCTACCTGTGTGCGTAATAACAGTGCGTGTGTGTGTGTGTGTGTGTGAGATAAAGTGGTAGGACGTGACTGACTACTGCAAGCTGAGCTTCACGTTTACGGTCAAATGACCAAAAAAATCAGGTAAATGCCGTGAAAATATCACAATGACAGAAATTAATTACCACTATATGTCATACTGTCTCTTAACGGAACTTGTGAAACTGGATCTCTCTCTCTCTCTGTGTGTGTGTGTGTGTGGATGTATGCGTGTGCACATCTCACATAAAAAAGAGAATCTTAGATTAGGTCTGTTCTCAGTAATTGCTACTCTTTTACGGCCAGTTTTGTGCACACAGTATGCTAAATGGACGAGCGATCTTCAAAGTTAACGAGGCGAAAGATGAAACATCCCTGTGACAAAGCCCAACCCGGGGTTTGAAGCCGGTGCTGTACATCTATGGCCAACGGCGCTACCATTTAGCCCATCCAGGTCCGTTCTCGGTGAAACTGTGACAATTTTGGATCACAAGAATAGCTAAGTTAGGTGTTAATGGCCAACCATTTTTTTCTTTGTTTTACACGAGTTTTACAATGTACGCTAATGACCCAGATATTAATAGATATCCGCTGTGGGGGTGTATGTGTATATGCGGGGGGGGGGGGGGGCGGGGCGAGAGGGCCATGATCTAATACGTAAAGTGCGGCATGATGTGTATAAATAACGATAAAAATGCTCAAATCGGGGGTGGGGTGGGGGGGTGGCAGTGAGAATTCCCCGGTTTAATGAGCTTATTTAGTCAACATCAAGTTGAGCTGAACCAGGTACAAGACTATCTATTATTTACCTTTAGAACATCACTATCTTAGACCCAACAGGTCTCGCCACATACAGGCGTCACAGATAAAGGTTTCTGTCAAAGATGACAGACACCTTAAGATGACTCATTGGTCGCCATCATGAACAATGTCAGTTATTTCCGAGAAAACAGCTCAAGTGGCTTGATGTGTGCATCGATTTCGTCATTGAAAACCCTTTTCACTGTGAAATACACCCACCACACGTTTATGTTAATAAACACACTTGCTGTTGGGGGCTGATTTGTGCGTCTTCGCATCAGCGTATTATTTATTGCCCGTAAAATGCTAGATATGTATTGTCGCTTTGTCTCCGCTAATGGACCTCAATTAACGATACCCAACGATGAGCCATCGCGTTCAAAAACTGTACATCCTCAAATCACCCATTCCCAGCCGTCCAATATCGAGAACAAGAAGCCGACCAATCGTCTTATTTGTACACTGCAACAAGCACCATAGCTGTACGTGCATGTATGGAAACACGTGAGCCTCTCTGAACAGCAAAGTACAGCCAAGCAAGTTCTACAGGACAGTTGCCTTAACCATTTTAGATCTTTTATCATATCAATAATCAAAAGTGACATGAAAATCGCGTGAATCCTGAGAAACAAAAAACGCTCCCTAAAAGCAACACTGTTTAGTTCTCCCCGCAACAACAACAGTGTTATAACAACAACACAACATAAATCAATACCAGGTGGCTAATGCCCAATAGGCCACATCCAGGGGTCTCTACACCAAATTACAACAACATTCTTCAATTAGTTTTTGCTTTTGAATGTTAGAAACAAAATGGTGAACATTTATTACTATGAATAAAATTTCAACATTCGAACTCGAACTTTTTTGAGCGATCGCTACCGACATTTTTTATGCGTAACACATGATTGTGTTCGGTTGGTTTAACATTTTGTATTTGGTCAAGAGTGTGGCAGAAAATACTTTGAGGTTGTCTAAGTCTAGCTGGATTGGAGTGGATTGTGAACAGTATTTTATACTGATGGATAACATTCAAGTTGAAACACATCTGAGAAATAAGTTTTGGTATACACACACACACATATATATATATACTAACGGACCAGCACAAATGTCCCAACTGCCATTTTGGGGTTGGTTCCGAATCAATTCATCAGATAGCAGTCATAAATTACATGACCAGTCACAGGTAGTATCCATGTTAGATGAAGCCACGCCTACTGTACAACGGTATAAAAGAGCCATATGACAATTGAACATCAATAACACCTGTGATTCTGTTTCTACTACGCTAACATGTTTAACAGTCAACTTAACGTCATTGTCTCTTGTTGGTGTCTGTCATCATGACACATGGCCACCCATTTATGTCAAGAGATATCACACTGTCACCAATAACCATAATGTCAATCCTTGGACATTTTTAAAGGTATACACCATATTAATAGTACTGTCACTCCGTCGCCTTCAACAAGGCTGTCTCACTGTCAGATTCGGTTATAAACCTAACTGTGACCGCTAACTGTAGCGATTTATATTAACTTACAAGTGTACTACACTTGTATACATCAAATGTTGTTCCTCTATCCAAACTTCATCCATTATATTAAGTATGAGAGCGAGTGAGTGATGTTTTCTTTAGCTACAGCGTTGGTCAGATTTGGGACAAGTGGTTGGGGAGCAGCTACCTAGTGGTATGGGATCGGATGAAACATCCCATAGACGTGGGTAATGCTGGTGTTTGAAACCGGACATGGTGGACCGCAACCCGCTTGTTAACACTGCGCTAACCTAAAATGTTTGGCATAAAACGATATAAAAGCTATGTGTGCAGGCACTACTGATAATTTTACACACACACACATATTTATATAAACAGAAGTAACTTAATCATTATTAATGTATATGATGATATTTATTAAGAGGAAGACACTACAACCATTATAGAATACAAATCAAATTTACTCCTGTACACAAAAGATAAATACACAGAGGAAAACAATAGGCAATGGTCATAAATAGATCCAATTGTTATGGTAATTGGCAGCTAGATGACCTAAACTATAATGATCTTATGATGACAACAATAGTTACCATGGAAACAGATGACGCCTGTTATTTTGGTCAGTTTTTATATGCCGACCCATTGTTACTGCTCCAAATATGTAATATATGCTACAAACAAGACAGTGTAGTGACCATATTGAACATTAGACTATTATTAATAGATGAATAGCGCTTCCTAGATATTGGATCCACCCTGGGACACGGCAAATTGTGGTGTTATTACAACGTGATGTTCACAAGGATTTGGACGACACAAAAATAACCCTGATGTAAATAAATATATACGTAAATAATAAAATGTTATTAACACCTGTTTATGGTTGCCTGAAATGTGTTTCGTTCTCCATTATAATCAGCCATTCTAGTGATTAAAACTGTGTACGATCAACATATTCTCTCCGTAGATCTTTGGCTTCGGTATGGAGAATTTCTCGTCAAGATAATGCATTGAACAGGTCGATTCAAGTACCGCAGTCGAAGACACTCTCACAGATTTATGTGTGGTGTGCCTT
Organism: Paralvinella palmiformis; assembly: GCA_025642065.1. NCBI lineage: Eukaryota > Metazoa > Annelida > Polychaeta > Terebellida > Alvinellidae > Paralvinella > Paralvinella palmiformis. The sequence continues at coordinate 499,634 of JAODUP010000271.1, forward strand.
CAATGACATATCTGAACTCTGCATTGCTAACAATATCAACCGTTAGCCACTTATCATGATGAGCGAAGACGATCTGGCCGAGACAATGTCAGTAACATCCCATAAAACCGTCATAATAATAAATACTCCCCTCCTCTCTACTACTGAAAATTATAACTGGCCTTAATCGGTATTTAACATGATCTCAGGTCAGTATGTTCCAGTTAATTCCCATGATGGGACAACACTGTTAGTATTAGACAGATATCAGCCAACATCAGCATACTAACAATGATGGTGTTTCTTGTTTCATATGCAAAAAAATGCACGTGAACAGCTCAAACTTAATTGATATTATGCAAAATTAGTCATAAAGTATGCTGACAGGTAATTGGTAGCCATTGCAATATTTCAGCTTTTAATTATTTACAGTTTTTTTTTAAACGTTTAGTGCAGTTTAATAGCAACAATTTTTACATTGATGCTATAAAATATTGGCACACCACTGCTGAAGCCAAAGTCTGGGTCCCAGTAATATCATTTTGTCTCATTGAGTCTTTAGTTCTATAAAACCATCATAACACAGGTACAACAATATTTGTTTAATTACTGTAAATTACCAAATGAAAATATCACTATATATCATATTGTACCCTTTGTTTGTTTAGAGAAGCCGTATTAGATAGACTTGATTCCAGGTTGGATTAGGCTGCTGTAGCCAGCCACGTCCATGGTTGGCTTCCATACCGCACACTCTGTTCCATATGATCCATGTAGTGATTGCGTTACCACTGTCGCCTTGTTTACCATGTTAGTACTATAGGGTTTATTATGTGTGAATGACTGCCTGAGTTAATATAGAGTACTACTACTAGTAACATCAGGAACACGTGGCCAAACATAACATCCCACAAACACAGGTAACTTTATTCCATTCAAACCCAAATCTGCACGTCTGCCATGCAGCTCTCTAACTACTGTGATGTTTGTAATAAATTTAATATGAAATATATCATAATATTGATTACAAAGTATATTACATTGTTTACAGGATGATTACACCTGACACCATCTTTTGTTTACTGTGTGTAAATAGAGTCAATTCTCAGAAGAGTTAGAGTTATTAAGATAATAGAAATTACAATAATAATTAATATCATTATTCTCCTATCTTTATCCTCCTATTGTTAATTTTTCATTACGTGCCGAATTAATGTGTAAGACTCCACTTATGATCGTGGTGTATGGGAACCAGAGGTACGATAACATGGCAAATTAGGTGTCCAGTCGGGCACCTAATCTTCTTCCCCATAACATGCCATGTTAATCCCAAACTCAACATTTGGAATATATTCAATGAGCAAAATATATCAATATACGACAACCACGATATGTTTAGGTATCATAATGAGTGAGTGACGAATAAACCAGACCCACTTTTATATAAAGTGGGCCTTAGGTAACGAGAGTAGAACCCAAACAATGCTCCCCCCCCCTGGTCCCGGTGTCACGTGAGATCGTAAGGCCATTCAATATTCATGCAAATGTTTAATTATAAAGCAACATTTGTCACCTAGTAAACAGATAAACATCAGCTTTGTGGTACATGTCATGTGTGAAAGCGTTTGGTCAGAGTTTTTTTCCCCCAACAAGAATCTGACTCATTTCTGGTCTACTTCGGTGCAGAAATATGTCACCTAAACACAGCATACCACCACCACCACCACCACCACCAGAGTCTGAAATCATTTACAGCAGCAACCTTAATGAGCCTCGTGCTGTGACTGTTGTTAACTCGGAGACAAACGCGGACTTTTTTCTTTCTCTCTCACTGTCCAAATCTAGTTTTTCCCAGACACTCACATACACCGTTACGTCATCAGAAGGCCCTTTGTTTCTTACTGGCAACACCCACTCTGGCAAAACTATTTGTAATTTCTCAGTCAACTAAACGGTAATGGTCATTGGTAATACAACAGGGATTCTAATGCGTGTGTGTAGTTTGGTTTTTGGCACATTAAGCCACCTATTTCCAGTTGTTCTCGTACAGGACTAACAATTCTTTACGGAACAGGCCGTTTCTTCGCCCTACTGAAAGAAGCACGTTTCTTCTGAGATGGTTTCAACTATAACTAAGAACCATCCAATAATAACATCTCCGGATCAAAATGCTAGTACATGAACGACAGGTTAACGCCAAACTCTAAATATGTTAGATTAATTGTGGTGTCGTCTTCATTAGAACAAGCCGTAGACTAAACACGGAAGTGACTAGATATTGCTGACATCAGATATCATTTTAACTAAGTGGTTCTTGTTTACACAGATACATATGATAATTATCGATGTTGACTGTATATTTATATATGCGTGTGTGTTACTATGTTTGTTTAGGGAGAGATAGAGAGATGATCAGGACTCTGTTATGATCAGGTTAGACAACACGGATTCTACTCAAATATAAGCCAGTGTGAAATATCATAGCAGAAATAAGAATGTCCGTCATTAAACATTTCAGTCATTCTTTCAGTTTGACCTTAACAAGGATGACAAGCAAGTGACAACGTCATCATGTAAAATAAATGAAAACTAACTGTTAGTAAGATGAGAAATAACGAAAACTCGATATCACTTTATCAGATACACTCTGAAATGGTGGAGACACTCTACCAACAGAGCCATTATATCTCTTTAGCTATTAGCCAACTACTATTATATTTATAATATAATGAACTAAAACTCTTGACATGTCTCCCAGACAGACTTTTAGCCTCAAACCCAAAGTAGAGTGTCCATTTTTTGTTTGTGGGGCAAATTCCTAACTCAAACTGTTGGTGGAGGGGGAGTTGTACAATATATATATATATATTACAGTTAATCTGTATAATCAAGTAAGATGTATATTACCTGAACTATTCAGGTCTATTGAAAATATCAGGTAATATACATAATACCTGATTATACATATTATCTGTAACATATATACACACAGCCATCAACATTAATGACAAGCCATCCATTTGGAAAGTTAAAAGTAAAACACTGTTCCTAGGACTGGAATCACAGCATTGGACACATAATTAACACCAATAATAATGAACTAATAATTATAAGTTAATTATCACTATACCACAACAGATCTATTACATCTGATAGTTGATCAGTAATAAGTTGTTATGTGATCTACTGATAATATACATCACACTGACAATGAAATTGATGCTACATGAAAGGATATTTGTAGATGAGGCTGATTGACGTTTTAAGGCCACTTTTGTGCACATGGTAGGACAATTGGGTCGAGCAACCTCCAAAAGTAATGAGGTGAAGTCCAAGATGAAACACCCTTCAGACGTGCCCACACTTAGATTTGAACCGAGACGATAGTGATTTGTGAATAATCCACACTACCACGGAGGCTTCTCATTCACCAGAGAAACAGATCATGGATGTTACTGATTCATTGTCCGAGTCATACAAATTAGCCAAAAAATTAAAACAATATTGACCACAATTATCACTGGGTTATACTTTGTACAGTGTTAATTATATCTAATGAATGGCAGTATGAAAATAAAATTAATTAACGTATGTTATATAAATACACAACTGAGGACATTTTAAACACTACAACAACGTCAAGGTAGAAAACTTCTGATGGCGTTTCCATCTATAATTCCATCATACACCCATTCTATAATTCCCTTATACTTGGCTGCCTTTTACAGTTTTTATGTAGGCACAATATAATTTGGCGACATGGCACATTTTCCCAAATCTCAAACACTCTTATCAGTCTTATAAAGTAGCTGATTTTATCTGCGCAAAAACTGAGACAAAAAGCCCAGCTATATGGTAGGGTTTATTTATATATACATCAGTCATGACTTATGAATATATATATATATACCCTACCAGAAAACTGCCAACCCTGGCCATGACACTTCTAAATATCATACGTGCATGATGAAGAGACAAAATTAAATTTGTGTAAGCAAATGCTGTGCATAAGGAGTCAAAAATTTGCCCAAACAATCAACTATAATTCATGTGTTGATATCAACTAATCAAGACTAATCTAGCTTTAAATCACAATTACAAGTCCCAAAAGATTTTACTCTATATATGTTGGGGGTCACCATGGTAATTAATTCACAGGAACTGGAGTAAATCTTTATGATTTTACTAGTCATGTTCCATGCATTACTATTTTAATGATAAGACACAATTTATTTACATCACCCATCCTCTCTAAACTTGCTACATAACGAAAGAAATGAGTTCATAGATGAAGAAGTGTGCAATGCCATGAATAAATAATGTTGTTTTGTGGTTAGTTCCATCGGTAAGGTCAAATAATAATATCCAACGGTAATGAGGTGAAGGAAAAGATGAAACATACTTTAGGAAGAGAACAAACTTCAATATGATTAATAGTAATAATACACAAGAAATGAAATATCTGTTCATTCAAATTATATTCCCATATCATATCACTGATTCAGTTCAATCGTGTGAACAGATATTGATCACCTCAGAATACATCGTAAGATAAACAGTTTCAACTTTTCTACTGCAAAACCCTGGAACTAAACATATGGAGTGAGCGAGTACTTAGTACAACTACTAGTCTCTGTATTGGTCACATCCAGGATATCTAATCATGAAATTATAAACAATAAACCCAGGCCTCACAACATTTGATCAATTCAAGGCTCGAGCCAGCTATTAATGACACCAGAAACTGGATGCTATATGGAAAAAGAAACCATGTCTTAATAGTTAATGGCACACAAAAAAATATAAGTAATTTGTATTTAAATATACGTGGATTATGTATTTGATTATTAAATACATTAAAAAGCCAATTCGGTAACTGAATTGTACATACTCAACCAAGAAGTGGAGACGTTTCAATAATGATGGGATGATCTTTTGCCCAAACACTTCTGAGAATCTTATGCTCCTTAGGTGTGTAATGAACACGATTTATAAGCTGGGTTGACATCTGATGATGCATTATCAAGGTTATTTGATGATAAGTCATTCATTGTGTTGAACAAGATGTTATATCCAATGATGATATTAGAGGTAATACTAATATATGTAATAACAGTATTAAGAAATGTCCATGTCAAAAGACATAAATGAAGAAGAAAAAAAACTATATGCTTATTATATTTGAAAAGTATTTGAAATACTTTTAAAAGTATTTGTATTTAAACACATTTGAATGTATTTGACTTGATGAAAAGTATTGGTATACTTTACAATGTATCTGACCCCATGTCTCAAAAGCGATACAAAAAACGTAAGTTACTGATCCCCAGATACACTTTTCTATAGAGATGGGCATTCTATAGAAAAGTGTATCTGGGGATCTTAAACAGAGAACAGACAAGAAAATACAAATTTTCTGAAACTGGATAATAATGAAAATGTGAAGTATTTTCAGAGCCAACAATGGATAATTTCAAATTCAGTAAGTCAGTCAGTGAAAAGTATATATTATAGTTACTACACTATCAGTACATACAACACAGTCATTAAAAAGATCAGACAGATGTACCACAGTGTTTTAAAGACAGTATGTTAACATAAATAATAATAAATATGCATCAGAAGTGAACTAGCACAAGAAGAATATAGATGTCTGAGGACTAAATTAGATAGACATTTTCACTTTGTTGCACTCACCTATTTATGTTATAAAATAATACAGCAACCTCCATTTTCCTTCACGGGGGTATAGTTCATTTCCCTGACTATTTCAATGAAGACTTCGTTTACGTTGTGAGTGTTCTTTGCTGATGCTTCAATAAATGGACAAGACCACTGCTGAGCAAGTGCTGCTCCATCCTGAGCCCTAACCTCTCTCTGGTGCTCCAAATCATTTTTATTTCCAACGAGCAACATTGGCACTTTATCTGTACCCTTAACTCGGACGATTTGCTCCTTCATTGTCTTGATATCTTGAAATGTCTGTATACTTGTGATGCTATACACAACAACGAAGCCTTGTCCATTCTTGATATACAGATCACGCATTGAAGCGAACTGTTCTGTCCCTGCTGTGTCCAGAATTTCCAAAACCGAAGGTGCCCCATCTACTTCGATCTCCTTCCTGTAGAAGTCTTCAATGGTTGGATCATACTTCTCCATGAATGTTCCGGAAACGAATTTCACTGTCAAGGCACTTTTCCCAACACCACCACTGCCCAATACCACAACCTTGTACTCTTTCATTGTGATGCCTCAAAATACTGCAAGATTCACTATATTTTCACACAATTACCCTCTTAAATGTTCCTCATCTGAGCTGTCTTACCTATGATTGGCTAAATCAATATTCTTCATTCACATGTCCGCAGTTTGTTTCATTCAAAACCTGCAATTGAACAATAGCCAAGAATGTAATTAAAACAAAACTTAGAGAATCATCGATTCTCTAAAATAAAACACAAAATATTGTCAAAACACATTTAAAATACATCTACCTTTCGAATACTGGTACCAGGAACAGTAATATCATAACAATCTATTAAATATAGATCTATCTAATCTAGCTAGTAGCTAAGCTACTGTCTGATTCTGAGTCTCAGTGTCTGGTTACTGGCACTGTACATTTTGACACATGAAGCTCTAATTGAAATATCCTGAAACATGTAAGAAAAAGTAATCAGAATCATCTGACCACATCTGCCTACGTATCTGTTGACAAAGACAATGCGTCACGATAGATTTCTTTATGATCACACAAGTTACTCGGAAGCTTTGTCAATCCGCTGACTTTGTTTCGGTGAATTGAATTCCGGTTAACATACTGACTTTTTTCAGAACTTCAAGCAAAACAAATTTCAGAACAACAAAAATGACCATATCAGGGGAACATGACGTAATAAGACGTCTTCACACCTTAGAAGGGGGTCAATTTCTTCTACACTGTCCGATATTCGTTTAACAGCACACTAAATAAAACCTAACCAAAAATCACGAAGCCATCTTGGGTGTTCCCCACCGGAAGTTCAGTTTCACCCATTTAGAGGAGAGTTCCAAATGACATCAGCGCATTCACTGAAGCGTAACTGTTATTATACAACGGGTGCTTGAAGTATTGTGCTACTCCGTGAATATTTGCTGACCTATAACTTAGGCGTGCTTGATCATTGTAACAATATTACGTTAATTTTCCCAAATTATTATAAATATTTAAACTGGCTGACGTCAGAAAACGTTTCGCAGACACAGATCATAGGAATACTAGACTATTCGTCGCCTTATTTATTCGCCCGTATTTGTTCCGTCTCGTTTTCGAGTCGCCCTTTGATTTTATTGTATTTGGTAAAACAAGATACATATCACAATAACATAAATATTACCAAGCATAGCACATAAAAGCTATTTCTATGCGGGGCAACTTACATCGAATACAAATAAATTATATATATATATATATATATATATATATAACAATAATCAACATGGATAGCAAGAAGACGTACTTTAATGAATGACAAATAGAATTATTACCAAAACCATCTTACAGGGCACCATCGAGGGAGGAAGAAAGATGGGGAGACTGGGGAAATCCTGGTTGGAAAACATTAAGGACTTAATACAGGCACACTCTGCCGGAAGGCAGAACGTAGAGTCACTTTTGTTACAATACATGAATATTTTAAGCGCGTACTTTAGCTTGCTCCTGTGGAAGACTACTTGGGCTTTCGGCCCATATAACTAAGAGTTTTAATGAGTAAACAATATAGTGGAATAAAAAAAAGCCATAAATATATATAAATAATTTTAGATCGTTGGAAGGCAGCGGGGTATACAACATTCTTGATTTTTCCATTGCGAATGAGGATGAATAAATTCTTTCCATTTCCAACTCTTGAACATCTAATATAAACCCGATCGTGGAATAAGCATGATTCCACACCAACTGTATTCAGTGACTGACCCTGAGACATTCCAAAACTGACTTTCACTTAAACTGAAGTTTCTTGAGCTCAAAAGGCATGTCTGGTGTGATCAAAGGTATTCTTGGAATGAAAACTGTTTTTCCTCTACTTTGTCCAAGCATGATCACAGTCTGCAACAGATAAGGTAGCATTTGTTTGAAGGATCCAAATTTCTTAACAGCCTATTTTTGAACCCCTCTCCTTCACTGTCAGCTTATTAGATGGCATTCCAGGAAGCTCGCAGGAATTCAGGAACCCAGTTTGAAGATGCCGTAAAGTGAGTAATCTTGAAAACCGCGAATTGTAAAGTTTGCCAAGTATGTTCATGATATCAGAAAAGAACTGTTTCTCTTGGATGAATGGATTGAGTATGGAGAATTTGATTAGACATGCCTTTTCTTAGATACCATCTCGAAGGAAGAGACTTGGACAACATCAAAGATTTCTCCAGCCAAAGAAATTTGATTCCATTGCCCAATGAAAACTCAAGTAATCACCAAGGAAAATGTTCTCCCGAAATTGAATGTAAAATTACTTTCTTGCCATCCAATTAGAACATGGAATGGAGTTTTTTAATTATTATATAGAAGTACAATTCATTTTAGACAACGTGGACGTCACATTTTTACATTAGACGTCTGCGGTCGAGGTGGTGGTCCCCGCCGACATGATGGAAACTAGACGGACATGGATGTTACCAATTTACTGGCCATTGCCGACCTCATTGTCCCAATCTTAGTCCCAACCGAAGTCATATTTACCATATTTGTCAGGATTGTATGCGAACACATAAACAAACGTAAACGCTTTCGCTTTTATTTATATGGATTACTTAATCTAATGTCCAATTACTAAATTTTATAACTACACATATTTTTTTTATTAAGAGGGAAAGAGCATTCCGTTTCAAAATTTCTCTGTAATGAAAAGATAGTACAGAATCAAAATTGCATTTGCTCATGAAGGATTTTGTAACATTAATCACTGATTGACTTTAACTGGGGGATCTATCTCCAAGCAGTCGCCTCTCAGTCATATGTCCCAAGTGTTACCAGCGTCCAGGCTCAAACAATTCAACTACAACAAGCCTATAATCACTTACCTAAATTAATAATAGCTGACATGCATTTATGGGGGGGGGGGGAACGTTTAGCGTGAATTTATATACGTTGTCATTTTGAAAAACTAGGATTTTGTCATTTTGTAAAACTAAAATTGTAATTTTTTTGTAAAATTATAAATCTTTTTAGTAAACCCTTATAGCGGGTTGACTAAGTAGAGTTGAAGTGAGTCTAAAACCTTTTTGGTTTTAAGATTAAATATCCGAGGATTTCTGTTCAAGGACTTGAGTTTATCGGCGCTTTTTGAAACCATTTTTGATCTGAGATAACAGGACAAGAGATGTTATATTAGTTAAGACGGAAAACTCCGCACAATTGTATTGTAATAATATCTTCGACACGCCAGCTAACGGTATACGTTTTGACGTGTAATTGTGACATTTTAAGCTGTTAAACAATAACCACGATTATTTTTCTTAACGATCGGGGCACAACCCTCTCGTGAAGTAAGAGACACCAGTGCACGAAAACTGGTAGATCGGTAAAACTTGTGACGTCACAACAGCCAAACATGATCACATAGCAAGCGGTGCCATACTGTTTGTTTTCATTGTTGAGTTAGTTTTATTTACAGGGTGAATAGTGTGGTATCAGTGGTAGTGTCGTGTTTCGTGTGTTATTAGCCGTATTTTTAGATGCACAAGACTTTATAGAATGATTATGAAATTTGGTTTGGCGCTTTGCTGTATACGGGTGGGGTCAACATTTTGTTGGTGACAACTGTTACAACACAATACAATATGATATGGGACTGGTAGAAACTGATTTTAAGGAAAGACGTCGTACTACAATTACAATATACCCGGAAGACGTCAACATGACTCACCCACCTCCTATAACAAATACCACAATTCCTGCTTCGTTGAGGCCAAGTGCTCGGAAAAGACAGGCACACAGGGTTTATCCAGAAACATGGACTAGTGCAAATATCGGAGCCATACATTGATGTGATTGAGAAAAAAACAGTCCGATTTTAACGTTACGACTACCGATCGAATTCACAAGATGGCAGTGAAATAAAATGTTGTGATAGAAACCTTCTCATTGCAAAGAATTCTTGAAAATATTTACTGTTTTAATATTAATAGCTATAATTTTTCAGATTGTTATATAACAAGTGTTAGCTGTCATTACTTGGAAATGTATTTTATGATAAGATTTGACTACATATTTGTAGTTAATACAATAAAAAAATTATGACCAATATATGATATACATACCTGTTTTCGAGAGATTTTAAACAGTGAAGATTTTATAAAAAAAATAATCAACCCATGAAATTACTTTTCTAATATTCAAATAATAT